>JAPMOB010251899.1:0-11285 GCA_029875015.1 Lepomis gibbosus
TGTGTGTGTGTGTGTGTGTGTGTGTGTGTGTGTGTGTGTGTGTGTGTGTGTGTGTGTGTGTGTGTGTGTGTGTGTTATGGATTTGCATTGTGATCCATCCTCAGGGAATCTCCAGTTGTGTCCACGGGGAGGCTCAGATACTGTGTATCTGACGGTATCTAAACAGCCTTTACACTCTCACAACAGGAAACATGAAAGAGACTACAGGACTACAGTGGTGCAGAGAGAGCTGCTAAAAATGACTGAGTTGTATTTTTAGGCTTCTGTACATCTCCAGACCTCTCTGACAGTGTGATGTACAGCCAGTCCAGCAGCATTGTCATTGATCAGCTCGCCTCCCACCACAGACATCTTGCTGTGGCTTCTGTTGCACAATAAGCGCTATTTGGTATATGCTTCACAGAACTGTAATGGTGCCTCTGAGGAAGTGACATCATTAGCGCAGTGGTAAATCACACCAAGGCTGGGTTCAGTAATGTGTGCCAGTTTGGAGGCCTGTGGCGTCCTCTCCCATTTCTCACTTATTTCAATCTCTTGCTACCTCACAGCTCTTGTAAGAGTTGGACAGCAGAGGGCTGTGATGCAGTTTTGGCTGCCATTTACTACTGTGCAGCCCACTGTGTGTTTACTACTGAGACCATCGTTCTGTCACAGTAACAGAATCTCTGAATATATCGTAGAATCTCATTTTCCTCATGAAATCTGATGACTGATGTGTTTCACTCAGGTGGAATCGCAGTATTGATGCAAAGCTTTGTCAGCACTCTGCTGATGCTCCATTTCCCTTGTTTATTCAGTGAGGAGTGTACACAAGCTGAGCAGCTGGGAGTCGGGACTGTATTGATCAAAAGTGAGGAGAGTGTATGGTTCTGGAGGACAGATGGTTCAAGCCTCTATTCTGTAGTCATGGCGGTGTGAATGATCACATCCTGGACGTGTGTCTCTAGACAGAGGGAAATATGCAGAAAGTGGTAATAACTGCTAATCCTCAACAAGTTGTTCAAAACTGCAGTGGAGTAAACAGTCTAAGCTTTTACTCTTGTGAGTCTTGTTCTCGTGAAACTTTTTTTCTTCATTCTAACAGAAATATGTTCTTGTCTGTGTGGTTGAATGGGCTCATTAGCATCTTCATGTTACATATTATGCCTTTTTAAGGAGCCTGCATTGTATTTGTCATCCAATCAGTTTGTCGCTTCCATGTGACGTCTCCACTTCCATTTGTCAGATAAAGAAACAGACAAAGATCAATGACTGCTAATGGGCCGTGATGGTCATTAGAATGTTCCTGTCTATCACAATTGCACTTAGAGTGAGTGGCAGACACAATGAGTCATGACAATTTTATGTTGAAAAAACAGACTATCCCATTGTCATTGCTTATTTCCAACACCACATCCTTACTCACTGTAACCATTAAAATGTTTATTTGTTTATCTTTCAACAGAGGCTCAGCAATGTGAGCACAGCTAAATGTACTGGATGAGAGCAAAATGATTAGTGAGCTGGACTGAAAATTATAAATGAGATTGTTGCCACACTTTATAACAAGTGGAACACAGTGATTAACTTTACTATAGTGAATGGGTCTTCCACTGTCTTATTGTCCTGTGCCTTTATGTTGTATTACTGTATATTATGTGGGTCATGTTAGTTACAGCAACTGAGACGGTGGAGAAGCTGTGTACCTGATTATCGGTGAAACAACAATAAATATGAATTGAACTTTAAGAAGTAAACAGTGGCGGATCCTTGCTAACATAGCTGGCTGCCCTTTCTTGCATCACTATAGGCTAATAAACAAATAACTCCACATTTGTTTTGTACCGTTACATCATTTCTTGCAGGCTAAATCAACTCCCTAACATAATTCAGGATAGGTCGCGTTCGCTGGTTAACTAATGCGGAATGCTGTACTAGTATTTTTCACCGGAAAATCTTAGCAACTGCTCAGTGTTAGCCAGTGAGCTAACATTATCTAACTTGTTTCACATGATTTGCAGTAATTTTAGTTTAACTTTCCAGCCCTCTCTGTGACTCAAGCCTTTTTGATTGTGTTTTCCCCCGTAGTTGATCTCATTCTCCTCTGGCCTGATGGGCTCCTGCACATAAAACTTTGTTGTTGGTTTTTATCCATATGTGGAGTTTGTTTTGGAATCTGTGTTGTGTTGGGAGCTGGTCTTTTTTTTTTTTTCTTTTAGCAGACTCCATCACAATAGCTGCTGTGTTGTTGCTGTGTGTACGGTACAGATTCAGAAGGCGAGAGTCTTGGGAGCATGTATGTGCATAACGGCCAAAGGTGTGACCCGGAGTCTTCACATAGGATTACAAGTTTACAAGGTTGTTTATTTGTCATTATACAGCACAAGGCTGCATAACTAAATTCAATTTGTAGTTCCTTCATGCTATACATACAACATATAATTAAGTGTGGGCCTATATTAAAATATGGTAACAATTTTTAAAAAACAATACAGTTATTTTATATACAGACACGTATTACCCAGAACAATCCACAGTGCATTTTTAAATATGCATCTGGGGTAAACAGCAGCAATCAGATGATAACATGGAAGTTTCATCTTCACAATAAACAGTCATTTGGGAAACAGAGTCCATGTTGACTGCGTTTGCGCACCAAGCATCATCGATGTAAAACACAAAGTCCTCCTTCTCTCATTTGACGAAGTCTTGCACTCACAGCTTACAACATGGACTTCTGCTGAGGTCTCTGTAACAATGTGGGCACAGCAGTCTCTTGTTCCGTTGTTTGGGCCAGGTGGATCATGGTCCGCTGCTCTTTAATCCAATCATCTTCCAATGACTGTACTTATATTTCAGAGGTAGCACATGTTTTGGCAATAAAGCCGGAAAACTTGTAGACATCACAGCTTTTTTTTTAGTTAGTTTGTAGTTATTGCCTTGATAATAGAAAATATGAGCCAAGCATCATGTATGACAGTTGTCACAGTGAGATATAAGCTACAAAATGATAAGATCCTGCCATGAGCTATATAGGAGACATATCTTTTATGCACATATAGGGCTTATATGTGGATATAAAGAAGCAATGCCGGAGACCTATATGGCCTGTATATGCACATATATGCACCTCAATTTTGCCTATATGTGGCATATATATGCAGCATATATATTATCATATATGTGCATATATACTGTATATATGCAGCATATATGTGCATATAAACTGCATATAGGTTTCACACACAGACAATAAAAGATGATTAATTTCATTGAAAAAACTATATATAGCCCCTTATACAAATACAGATACAAATTAACACAATTAACAGTTCAATACATTCAGCAGCTTTACAGCCTTACTGTTCTTGTATCCTAACTTAGACGGTGGTACAGTGGTTAGCACTGTCGCCTCACAGCAAGAAGGTCTCCGGGTTCTCTTCCTCCCACCATCCAATCTAAAGACATGCAGGCTAGGTTAATTGGTGTTTTCCAAATTGTCCTTAGGTGTGAGTGGTTGTCTGTCTATGTGTGGCCCTGCGATGGACTGGCGACCTGTCCAGGGTGTACCCGCCTTTCGCCCAATGTCAGCTGGGATAGGCTCCAGCCCCCCCGCGACCCTGTACGCAGGATAAGCGGTTGACGATGGATGGATGGATGGATTGCACTATGAAGGGGTTAGGATATGTAAAGCCCAAGGCTGCTGTTCGAGCCTGAGCGCTTATACAGGTGACACAGGTGTGTCTCAAAACTCTAATATAAAGACAGAGACGTGTCAAACAGTCGACCAATCTTGGCTAATGGTTTCTTTATTTCTTCCCTTAGTTTTTCCTTCAGATATGGTCCAGTGCTGATGGCGCACTCTGAGCTGTTTGTGACGGGAGCGCCTCCTGTGGAGGGGAGAGCTGTGGACCTGGATGTTCTGAGCTTCCTAGACTCATTTGGGGAAGAAAACAGCACCATTGAGAGATGCTACCGCGCCCACTCCCGCAGCAGCGTCCTTCAGGGTCTGCCATTTGGAGGGGTGCCCACGGTCCTCACCATCAATGTGGTTCTCTGGATGGTACAGACAAACACAGCCACACACGTCGCCATGGTCCCACTTTATAATAACCAGTGCAGTTAAATTAAAAACTGTAGCTAACGATTATTGCATTACTAATTAAGTTTTCTATCATAGATTAAGAGAAATATAAAATGTCCACAGTGTTTTGCCATTTTTGATTAAAAAATAAAATAGAAATTGCTCATTACCTCAAAAAAAAACAAAATTTACTTAAACCATCAGTGATCAAAATAGTTGTCAATTTTCTGTTCATCTGCAAATCAATTAATTGAGGTATCATTCCTACTTTAATTAGAACTACGTTTGCGCTCCACATTTGTTTCCACAAATCATCTCTTCTCTATATACTGCTGAAGCTTAGACGGCCTTGACAACAAGGTTTCTGAATATATTCATAGCTGCCAACACCTTGTTGAGATATTATGAAGAGCCCTGATACAACCAGACAAGAGGTGACACATGGTCAGAAGGCTGTTGTTTTAACAACACAGTATCTAATAGACATCCCGTCTTAATCTCTTGATGATAATACATTACAAGAGCAGCATCAGGAGCATTCATGCTATGTGAAATGAATGCAGCCATACTGTGTGTTGGAAATGTGTCAACACACACACATGATCATTTTTAAATACATTGTGGACCTTAGCCCTCACTATTAGGTTCCCAAATGCAAATGTGATCCTTGTGGATCTTATGGATCCTGTCATCAGCATTATCTCATCTCAGACTTGGAGACAACACATTTTTTAACAGAAAGCCTGCAGTCCAAGCTAAGAGGCATGGACATTAAAATACATCATCTTGTAGCAGTCCACATTTAAAAATATATGGTCTCTCTATGTGGGTTTCATCCATATAATTTAGATATTACAACCTAAATGTGTGGTATTCCTTCAACACTTCAAAGACAAGTAGTTGGAGACAGCATGGGGGTTCTGAATGTTTGTCTAACTATATGATAGACTGGTGCATGCTAGGAAAGGCTCCATTTTATCAATTAAAGAAACAGTGGACTATAGAAACACTTGACTAACACTTAGGATTACATGTAGGATGCATATTATTATTATACATAAAAATATTCAGTTTCATATTTCTCTGCAAAGATAGGAAACAAATCCAAACTTCAAATTAAGCCAATGCCTTGCAAAACACCGTGGAGCATTTTATTTGTTTCCTCCTCTTTTGGATATCATAAACATGTACAACAACACACAATGTGTGCTTGTCATAAGTGCCAAAATGCATTCAATCTGTCATGTTTTAATGATTTTAACTTTCTTTTCACACTGGATGATACATATACACTGTTTATAAACATAGTATACATATTTTTCTTCCTGCCTCCAGATAATAATAGGCTTCCATTTTCACTTGTCAACTAACTCAGTTCCACTGTCAGGCCTTGTCAAGCTTGATCTCTGCACTGATATCACTCTCAATCTGCCACATCCATGTTTTAATTGGCTCATTTTTATTGCCGCCTGGTTGTCAAGACAACACAGAGGGTTGAGCACTGTCTCTTAATGACAACCATGAGTCAAAACACACTTCTCCCCAGGTGACAGGAGCACGCCTCTGCATCAATCCCAACATCATACAGAATAAATCATCTGTGGGACTGGAGAGCATGCCCACGCATCAAGACCAATTGAAATAAAACAACAGGCAGGATGGACACCCGGAAAACAGCAAGACAATGGAGAGATTTCTTATTTAAAGAAGGAGTTTGGCCCTGACTGCTAATGTGAACACACACTGATTATTCATCTACATACCTCAGTTGAGGATGCCCTGATTGTCCATGCATGCCGCCGGATCACTACAGAATGAATCATTCAACATTTATGGGAGCTTTCGTCTTATTAACATGGTTGTCGCCCGCTAAACCAAATGTCTTCTAAACTCAAATGACTAAATGATTTAATGCTGTAATTAAAATCAAACATTCATCAGCACTTTCACTTAATTTGCATTTATCAACATTCATCCATCACCACCCACTTAAGCTGTTAGATATTTAACCAGGGCGGTTCTGCACCAATCTACTATTGTCTACTATAATGTCATCAAATAGGGTCTTTTCACTTCATTGTGAGTTTAGGGTTAAGCTTTGTGGCAGAATGGAGCCTATTCAGATTTATTCTTGCTATTGATCACATTCGTCATTAATGCACAGCATGTGTTTGTGTGTGCATGCTGACTGGTTTCTGGTAGTTTCCAAGACAACCACGTACTACTCTAAAGAAAGAAGAATGCTTAATATTGCTGCTACATTTTGAACCTTTCATTTGTGGGCTTTTTATGAGGATACAGAGATGGGCCTCAGCTTTCAAATCAAGCAGTATGGAAAGTTTTTGGATAATATTAAGCCCAGAGCAGATGAGGACAAGGAGTGTGCCAGTAATTCTTAGAAGCTCTGCATTCATGTTCTTGTTTTGTGTTGCAGTTCCTGTTGCTCATCTTCTCCTGTTTGAGGAAGGCTGCATGGGATTACGGCCGCCTGGCTCTGCTGATGGAGAATGACAGGTAAATCAATCACTCGCTCTCAAAAAATCTGATACACTAGCTTGTCTGTGAGCCATGTCAACATTTATGATGAGATGAGAAATAATTTCCAGTGGGATCACCCCTGAGTCCTGATCCTGAAGCCTGCAGCTCCCTCTGCTGAATATGAATGGCACTACATGGGAAGCAACTTCAAAGAGCCACATGAACCAGTCAACATTTGACATTTTCCTTTGATAAATAGACTCAAACAAAAGTAAATAATGTATTTGTGTGGAACTATTTTAAGCTGTAGATTAACACACATTTGATGCATTCATAGGGCAACAGGATGCAAGAATACTCTTTAGCTACACAGATAATACTTGTGTTTTCATGGAAGTTGATAGTAAGAAAAATATAGAAAATCACCAGACACATCGTTTAAATAATCAATGATCTAAAATGTTTTTGAATTCCTTGCTGATCAACTAATTGAATTATCGTTTCAGCACTTATTCAGATACCTTTAAGGATACAAAATGAGTCAAGGCCCTCCCAGTAGTCTGCATTAGTCTGCAGCGGTTTTCCTCTGCTTGACCTGAGTCTTGTCCCCAGGGGACTGCAGGTCTGATTAGTTCTGCGTGACTGGTAGTGGCCTTATTGCAACCGAGGGCAAGCAGCATCTGTGTGTTTTGCCAAGCGGTCCTCTCTCGTACTAATTCAGTTGTGCAGCTTAATTTGACATGTTGTTGAACGGTCAGTGGTATGGCACGCAAAGAAATATCCACAAACTCAACCATCACGCTGAAGGTAATGTGAGATAGTCTGCAGCTGTTACATTATGTCTTGGTTGTGATCTCCTTTACAGGTCTGAGTTACATATGATACTGATATTCATATATGGTTGTGTCAGGCCACATTCAGTATGATCTTGCTATTTCTTTATTTATCTTGTCTTTCCAAATCAGTCTCACGTCCCTGTTTTATGGAGAACCAAATGAGAAGGAGAAGTCTCCATCAGAATCCAGCCCCTCCGACTCTGAGACCAAGGACATGGTAAGTTTGGTTTGGTTTGGCTAAGCATTTTTCATCAGCTCCTCAAAACACCAAGGAACCCCTTAATAGCATTTTCAGATCAATTAAAGGTACCTGTGGATTTCATGCTAAACAAACACTATTTTGCTCACATGCAGCCTTTCTCAACAAAACAGATTTAGGTGTCCTAAAGGTCTAACAGAAATTAAGTCAACATGTCTAATCTCATGAAATGTTTTATTGTATGTGTTGAAACCTACATTGTTTACATTCAGAATTTTCATGAGCATGGTCCTTTTTTGAGGCCTTACTTTAAAGCTGCACCAATTAATATTATTTTATTATCAATGTAGCAGATGACCATGTGTAATGTGAAAAGAGTGTGGTGATGAAACCACAGAGAATTATCAGCCACCTGTGCAGTTCCTTGCAGCTATGGCCTATTGAGCGTCTTTTAGCCTGTTGTTTAAGTTTTTTACAGTGCTCAAGCTATGCTTTCCAGCCACAGCAGGCAACAGTTTTCAATGAAAAACTCTTAATTAGTCTAACCCACTTTCCTGCACCAAACCGCAGGCAAACAAAGTTAGTGACTAGCTAGTGGATATTTAGCAACAATACAAATGTAATTGGTGGAGACAAGGCCAGAGTTAAAAGGAGGGTTAATATTGGGCTTAGAGTTGTCAGGTGGATGCAAACAGACTCAACATCAATGTTAATGTTGCTCTTTGTCAGCTGGATGTGAAAATAGGCACATATTCCAAAAAAATGCTGTCACACGCTTGCTGTACCCATTAAAAATAGTGCCACCTCTGTGGTGGTCCCCATCTTTAGTTTTGTCACCCAGGAAGAGCCTCAAATTTATTTTGTACATTTTCTTTACATGGTTATGTTCACAGCATCTGGAGCCAGGAAAGGCAGTCTGAAGTGTCTGAAGACCCTTTTTTTGATTTTGTTTGAAAGTATGACTCTCAATGAGATGTTAATTTCATAGCTGTGAGATGCTACAAAAATATTAAAAGTTGTGTGGCTGGTAGAACACCTGCTCATCTTAACACTGCTTTACAGTACCACTAGTGGTTAAAAACCCAGGGTGCCTTTAATCACTTAAATAGTATAATTTGGGTAAACAGGCATTTCATTTAAGGAGAAGACTCCAGACCGACTCCATTTGTCTCTACACTGCAAAATATAAAGCAGAAGGCATAATGGGGAATGTAGAAAGTTCTAATTTATTTACAGTCATTATACCAAGTTGTCACAGTTAATTTGTAAGTTGATTTACAGTAATATAGTGATGTCTAAAAATGATGCATGCTGCACTTGTATAATCAACTCCACTTGTCTAAGATGGCACTGGGTCAGCTGTTGTAAGGGGAAAGTTTGGATCATGACTCAGCTGGACTGTCTGTGACTCCATAACACCTGTGTGATAGACTGAGGTCACTCCCTGCATGTTTATAACGGTGTATCACAAAGAGTCAGACGAGAGTCATCGCTCTGTGCCTACACAAAGCTGAGGCTGCAGTAAAGTGGTTACTGCTCCAGGCTAGACCTATTAAACCTCCATCACTGTGTCACTCTTATTACTATGCAAATAGTGCATGCATGCAAGAAGCCAGATGTAGTGTGCACAGACTTGCGTACATATTTCATTTATGATCTCTAATAAGGATTCCATTGATTGTTTTATGATTCCCCTCTCCTTCCAGGGCTTCTGCTCGTGGCTCTCATCACTTTACCATATGAAGTAAGTACACAAAGCAGTTTCCCTTGTAATTATTTTACCCTTCTCTCATCTCAGCTTCCATCCTTTTATTGGCCCTCTGTCTTCAAAGCTGATGTCACCATCAAATGTAAAGTCTCGTGTTATATCTCATTTAGCAGGAAAAACAAACGAGTCTGGGCTCATGTGACCACTGGTGCCATGGTTTCCCGTTGACTATTTGCACTTGCACTTGAGTCTGACTTTACACAACATATTTAGGCCTGTAAAAAGGTGCCCATGGTTTCCATAGTATTATGGTAGAGTTTGGGTGCTTCTGTTTTTAGCTCTCATGCCAGTGGCTCACCCTGGGATCCCTGGGAAAGTGCAAACCCACCCTGCGAGTTCGCAATGTGTGGGCTGCCATGAGACTAGCATGCACCTCTTTTCTTCTTTACTTTTTTCAGGCTTTTTTTTGTTCTATTTTATGACACTGGGTTTCCTGAACCTCCCGGCTTACCACAGATTCTTACACCAAAATAGTTTTGCCTCAGTTTTACTTATGATGAGGTATAAGCTGTCAGCCGATTTGTCCTGGCAATAGACAGAGCTGCATACATATGATAGATTAAGATTGCACTGCGTTGATTATCATCACGTCTGCATGTGTGGAAATTCCAGTACTTAACAATTTGCAGCATCTCTCTTTTTGTCATGTAGCAGAGAGACTTTGGGATCTCTCTGATTAAGAGATTCTGAAAGTTTCCCCTCTCTCTGTTTCCGCAGGGATGACGAGATCCGTAGCAAATGTGGCATTGATGCTGTCACATACCTGTCCTTCCAGCGCCACATCATCCTGCTCATGACAGTGGTTTGCCTGCTGTCTTTGGCCGTAATCCTGCCGGTCAACTTTTCCGGGAACCTCCTGGGTATTTTGGTCCCTACATGATGGTCTAGCTGGCCAAAAGCAGAGGGATATCTTTAAGCTCAAGAGAGATACATAGGACACCTCGCTGGGGAGAGAAGCCAGACCACACAGAGACAATCAAGCACACATGTACACACCAAAGGATGTATCAGTTAGATGTTCAGAAACTTTAGCTTAAAACAATCTGTGGTGAAACAGAGTTTTCAAACGCCAAAGTTTCTTGCATAAATTAAATAAGATTAGAACTCAAAAGTTATTTTTAACTTAACTTAAATAAACATTTTGAAATAAAAATACCCCACTACTATTTACACACACAAAAAGGCTATATTTCAGTGGGAGTTGCAAACATACCAGTGGCAATTCATCTAGCACTTCCAAGTAGGATTGTAGGGATAGAAAGTGCTTCATTTCCTCCTAACATACACATGTAGGTGTCAAGGGTGGGATGGTGCAAAATTAGCTGCTATATAGCAGCAGAAATGGCTTTTGGCAGTTGAGTGCTTATTTTGTAGGAAGCGTTGAGTAAGCCATTCTATAACAGGATGAAGGCAGGAGTCATTATGGGGTCTACAAGGAATGGGCTGTCCACAGAAACTTTTTTATTACTGCTGGCTGTCATCTTATGGACGAGTGTGTCACCCTAGTCATTAAATAAACCAACACCCATTGACAGGCTGCCGTGGCAACAGCAAACAAAGGGTGCCCAAATTAAAACAGCAGAGTTGCATGAGTACGACGTTTGAATTTTGTGTGAAATGTCATTGAGACAGGAGAGATTTCATTAAATTGGATGGAAAAAGGTTTCTCTGAATAACGGCATTGCTTCATTGTTGCCTCACCCTCCAGACAAAAGAGGAGGGGTTTCCTTGAAGTCATTTAGAAATGAAAACATCTCGCTCTCTGTCATGTTGCGTTATTTCTACAGGAGACAGTCCTGAAAACTTTGGAAGAACAACATTGGCTAATGTTAGCTCAAAGTAAGTCTAACACTTCATGAATGACATCAAATCTCATGAAATAGCACAGAACCAAGAAAAAAACGTGTGTGTGTGTGTGTGTGTGTGTATATATATATATAT
>JAPMOB010251900.1:0-28400 GCA_029875015.1 Lepomis gibbosus
CACACACACACACACACACACACACACACACACACACACACACACACACACACACACACACACACACACACACAAAAGCATCCATTTAGTCCCTTGAGACTTACATAAACCTTTACCATGACCATAACCACTACATACATAGCCAACCTAACCCAAGCTCCTACCCTTAACCATTAACAAAGTCATAATCCTTATATTAAACCTGATTTACCTTCTATGTGCGTTTTGCTCCCAAGTGAGGGCTGAGTCCCCATGTGTGACTGTGTGAACAAGTCCCCTGAACACCATCCCCACCCATGTTGTTGTAACCTCCCAACCCCCCTTCTGCACACATACACACCTCCATGGCAACTATGTCCCTACTGGGTTACGAAGATGATAATATCACCTGACCTGCACTCCATCATCTTTCCCTCCCCCTATTCCCCTCACTTCCCTCACATACACCTGGTTTCCCAAGGTCAAGAATTGCTGAGGGTTTCAGATATGTGTCTACATGTTCTGCACACTAAGTTTGCTGGTTTGAATGGACTGAGAATTTCTTAAGTCAAATGTGTCTCTCCTTGTGCACATTAAAACATGTTCATTATGTTGAAATATGACCACTGTGCACACGTTCTCTTCTGTCTCCTTTTTTAGCCCAACTGTCTCAAGAGGATCTTTTCTTCTTTGACCAAATATTTACATTCATTCTATTTTTAAGCTTTCTCCGCAATTCCATTCAACAACACAATCTCATTTGTAAGAAACAGTGCTGAATTGTTCTGTGGCATTAAGCGACTGAAATGCTTGTTTGGGTAGAATATTTAAATTACGATCTCAAAATGAATGTCACTGATGTTGTTATGTACATGAAGCACCATAGCACCTTTAAGGATTGGATTTAATAATCCAAGTAAGCCCTTTTCATTTATTCAGTGTGATCAGTTTATTTTAGAAAACCCACTATAATATGTGGAAATATATTTGTATTCTTTTTACATTTTTACTTTCATCTGTAAAGCATAAATTACATCTTTACTACATAAAATTGATTTGTTGTGTTGGATAAGATGTTATATGGTGGTGGAATAGAAGAAATGCTGCAGAGGTAAAAAAACAAAAAAAAACAAAAACATAATGAGCTGTGGGACACTGCGCAAGCAACTAGAAACTGGGTCTTTAATGACCATATTTGTACAGACTAAATATGAAAATAGAATTACATAAAATTGCACCAATTTGGGTTTAAAATAAGTAACTCCAGTATCCTCTGTCAGAGGTTCCCTGTGGTAGATCCACAGTACTGTTGTTGGACTATGTGTCTATCAACAAGTGTGCATTGCCTAAGTTAATCAGATGGGTGAGCTAGCAGGGGTAAATCACCTGTTTCACGTTTTACATTCTGTAATTTGCAGTTCAGGTGTAAATATGTGTTTATTTTAAATTTGGAAAACACACGCCACATGTGTTTTATTCTCAGTTTTAATAACAATAGTAATTTAACCTATAGCATTTTCATTAAAAAAACAGCTATGTATTTGGAATAAACATTATAATCACTGAGAGCAGCTCCACAGGAAAAGAAAAGTGCCATATATAGAAGCTTAAATATCACTAGAACCTTTTTGTATTTACTGCACGTACAGGTATATATTTTGAACGGCAAGAGGATGACTGAACACACACACACACAGACACACAGGAATGGCATCTCCATGGAGTAGTTGTTTTTCTACAATAATATTACTGTAATAAAAAAATGTTTGTCTACTTTGCAAAGTAACATGGCGCAGTCAACAATGCGCTTAAAAGTCAAGCATTTTTGGCTAAAGGTTGACTCGGATTTGGACAAATAAATATTTTTACAGTTACAATTGTTGCCACAGTAGCTTAGTCCACTAAACCTGTAGAAAGACAGGACAAATGCTTTAAAAAATGCTCACAAAATTGAAGCAGATTCAATTAATCTAGATGACCTGAAAAGGCAGTTAAATTAGTGTTTAATTGATTTAAAATACTGGCATTAATACAGCCTTATATTATTTCCAAAAGCAATGATGAACTGATGTTAAGTTTATAAAAAAAACATTTACAAAAGTATAGCACACTGAAATGTTTGTTATGTATTCAGCTATGTTTGTGTATACTGGTATCTTCAGCATACTGGTAACGTATTGTAGTCAATCGATGTTTGGGCACAGAAAATAATATATTTTACCAGATGAAACTGTGGCTCTTAACAACAATAGATGGAATTATGTTACTAGGTTCCTTGGTAGCTTTATAAACCATTCAAAAATACTGATATCCTTGTGACCAGAAAGAATGACCTGCAGAATAAATCTGGGTGGGAATAGTGAAAGAGCAATACGGCTGACACTGTTGCATACCGGCTGCTGGAGAAAGCCCAGCAATCAAGATTCTTGTTAATTATCATCTGTCTTTCAGTTTCATTCATTTATGGCAGGAGGCTCTGCAGTCTGCTTTCACTGCCTGGTTGAATTGTCTTTCACTTTGTTTTGTTTTTCCCTGCTCTGTAATGTCACATGGACGTGTTTGTGTTTGTTATTTTCATCTTGCACATATGGACAAAACAGACATATTTCACTTTTCCATTCAATTATCCCATATTGTAATAGCATTACAGCCAAAAGGGAATTTGAAAGATAAATACCAAAATCTCGACCATATTGCAATTGCATTGAGTTTATTCTTTTGCATATCTCTGCCTGCTGTTTACCAGCCTGTTTTACAGAATTGATTTCTTAAGATAAGATTGATGTGGTCAATTTAAGACTTATGAAATAAAAACGGTTTTACTTTTTGTAAATCTGTTTATTGTTGTCTTCATTAAATTTATCATTTCTCAATGTGTTTTTGTTCTTTACTCCCAATCTCTGGACATGTGATGTGCCAGTGTGTGTGCACATGCATGTTTGAAGAATAGCCACTAGATGGTGCCACTAAGCTGAGATGCAACTTGTTTTGCAAATGATAAAAAAATGATAAATAAATCCAGTTTTGAAGGCATCTACATTACAGTTTTGCATATTTTTTAATGTATAGTATTAATTTCAAAATTAATTGTATACATTATTTTATTCTGTGCATAGTGTAAAAGCTCGATATTTTTTGTTTTCCTATTTGCAGAAGTCTCAGAGAGAGATGCAAAATAATTTTCATCATTAAGAATATAAACAGAATATTTCAAGACTAAGAAGAATATTTTCTTCTCAGTCTTGAATCTGCACAATTGTGTGTGTGTGTGTGTGCGTGTGTGTGTGTGTGTACTGAAGACCTGAAGGTCATGCTACAATAGTTGATTATAAATAGATCCTTACAAATGTTTTCCATGCTGTAACAAAAAAAACACAGTTGTGATAAAGTCTATCCTTTAGATGTTTTATTTAAAATATTATTTTTTCTCCCTTTGGGCTGCCTCAATGTACAGTCACTTCATTGGCATGTCTGTGATGACTTAAGCAAATGCAACGGAAACTTACAACCTAAGAAAAATGGAAAGTCTGTGAAAACATTCTACACAGAGACTTCTTTTATTAAAAAAAGAGTTTGGTAAAGTCCATTTGCTACACTTCAGTTTGTGGAAATAGACAAAATAAGCCATGGCACAAAACGATCTTTACTTTTATTTACACAAACATGTGCAAAAAGATGTTGCAGCACCTGTTGAGAAAAACAAGTCTGTTTTGGATTTGGATTTTTATGGTGGACTGTGGCATACACATACATAATTTTATACAGGGGGGAAAAGGACAGTATGTCTTCTTGATCAACATGACGGTCTGTGCTTAGAGACTTATTTTTGGCACAACCTTCTTTAACTCTACTTCTAAATTAAAAATATAGAATTTAAAGAGAAAAGGTAAATGTAATTTGTTTTTGGCATCCAGAAAATGTGTACTATAATTGTCTTTGAAAACTTATTGAGCAGCAGATGAGCACACAGAGAGGCATCACTGCCAATCCTCCCTCGGCGATTGGGAGGATCTTGGTTTGAGCCAAGAGGGCACAAACCAAGAGGCATTCAGCACATTGGAAAGAAGTGAAGCCAAAGCAGCGAAGAAACAGGAACAACAGCTGCGGAATGCAGCATAGTTAGACTGAAGAGCAGAGAGGGAGTAGGCTAGTTTGGGAGGAGTTTTTCTGAAGTGGGAATTGTATCCACTTCTTATAGTGGTGGGGACGCCAAGTTTTCTGCCTGAGCCACCTTACAGGCAGTGCTTTATTTAAACAGCAAGAAGCGCCAAACTGAAACGACTGTGAAGATCCCAAAACTGTGAGCATTAATAAGCTCGTAACAGCCTCCACTCTCCTGTTAAGACTTTCCATTGGATTTAGGAAGCTGGTTGCAGAGATTTTCTGCCATCCAGCCTTAATAGAATCATTGGGGTTGCGCACTGATTTTGGGCAATGAAGATCCACTTGCAGTTGATAAGACTCATGCCAGTGGTGTGACACATCCACCAATGTGTCCCTGAGCAAGACACTTAGTTGCTCCAATGGCGTGCAACCTCTGACATACTAACAATTGTAAGTAGCTTTGAATAAAAGGGTCAGCTAAATGAATAAATGTAATGTAATGATTCAATTCATACCACACTGCAAAAACTGAGCTCTCAAAAACAAGAAAAAAGCATTAAAATTGGGGGGAAATTACTAAAAATAAGCAAAATTATCTGCCAACAGAACAACATATTTAACTTGCTACTTAAGGCAAAGGCAAAACAAGTGAGATTCTCTAACATAAAAGTCACCTGGTAAGAAGAAATATCAGACAAAAAACAAGTACATTTTGCCTTCATTTAAGATAACTAATCTTACTAAGATTTTAGATTTTGCAGTGCAAAGGTCCTGGATTGGGTTGAGGTCAGCGCTCGCAGGCCAGTCCAGTTCTCCCATGCCAAACTGGACACACTGGTGAAATCAGTGTTGGTTGTGTGGAAGCAGGCCTACGACAAGTACTGTGTAGCTTGGCATGTGTCATTAGAGTACATGGAAGAAGCACTTCAAGCCAAACACTGGAATTGCACTGGTAACCTGCAAACATACAGTGTAAATATATATTCTGAGGTAATCTGCACATGAGCAGTGTTTACCTGTTCCTCCACACTATTTCACATTTGGATGGAAACACAACAACAAAAACTAGGCTCTGCTAAAAAACAGAAAGAATAGAGACATTTTTTTAAACATGCAAGATGAGGTTTCCCGCCTATGACACATTCTCTCCTATAGTGGGTATTTGATATTACACAAGTTTAAGCAAATTCCTGTTTTTCTGTTCTGTTTTTTTATTAACACCCCAAACGTTTGTTAAAACCTTCCCATTCATAAAATGTGTTGCAACTCAGTTTATGGGAAATGGTCTCAGTAATGTATCAAGATTAAGCAACTATCATTTCCAAGATATGTTTCAAAGTCACACCCTCATGTCTGTCTGTCACTGTGAGAAGCTGCATACAGTTCATGGGTGGGTAAAAAAGCAAAAACAAACTAATATTGATTGTAAAAGGTAAACTGAACAAATGACTAAATGTCAAAGATGCAAAAAGATGATGTCCAGTCAGCATGTAGCCTAGACATATATTAAATAATAACAGGGGTGCTATGACGGGCAAAGAAGGGAGACAAACACAAACTTGGCAATAATGATCAGATATTTATTGAAGCAAATAACAGCAATAAATGAGAACATGTTGGTTTTTCTCTATGGCCATGTCTAAAGGATACAGACAATGTTCATTTAATCATTTAAGGGACAATATCCAAAAGAGAAAAAACACAAACGGCCAACAAACCACATATCTCTTAAGATAACATGTGATCAGTTACTGTATGTGTGTCTCCCAACTAACCTACTCTTGCAAAGAGATTTATGTGAGATTTTTCTGCTCACTCAAACCCTCCACCATTCCCACAGAAAAGGTCCTCCCAACATTTTGACAGACGTGTTTTATATCAGCAGCAGTCATCAACATATCCCTCCCCACTTGCGTCTTTTCATATGGTTTTAGAAAAAAAAAAAATCCAAACTAAATCCTTTTGTCCTTTAACAACTACAGGCTTCCCCCTCCCCAAAACCACCTACATGCGTGAAAATTAATTGTATCCCTGCATCAGTATTTGTGGAGAAATTTCAGTTTTAGTAAAATTTTAGTGTTTTGAGTCACACACTGTGATCACTCAATTCAAGTAACAAAATTACTTTAAGTGCCCAAATGCAACCTGAGAGGGTTTTCCTTGTTGTTGTGGCTCTGTTTCTGTCTAGGTCTTAAAAATGCTGAAAACATGCTTTAAAGATAATCTCCATATAAACAAAGTTTGTCATCATTCTAATGCCACTGTGGCCACTTTGATTTGATATTCAGGTTCTGTTACATTTTCAACCTCTTCTGTCATTAGTTACATCATTTGTTGTAAATGCTTTGGTCAAACTGTATTCTCAAATATGTCCCAGTGTTTGGTCCTATCGTAAGTAGGCTGGCGATAGCTGTCACACAAGGTGTCTCTACAAAGAAGACACAAAGAATGGCATGTTGTATGCATTGGATGACCTTTGTGTCATGTATTAGACAACCTAGAAATGCTTGACAACATTCCTGTCAGCACATGGCAAACCTCACCCAACCAGACCTCTACTGTGGCCACAACAAACAATTACCATTTGTAGAACTTTATGCCCCTGCTCTGATGTATCCTCAAAATTACAGAACGATACAAAAAAGGAACAGCAACAAGCATAACAGAGGGAAAGCTTGCAACGGACAATCAAAGTGAAAGAAATGTAACAATTTACCACCTTTCATGTTCTGTGTGTTGGTACACTCCACACATAGTTTGTCTGTGAATCACATTGCACCAGGAAACTGAGAGGAATCTCGCTGTGTGAACGCCACCTGTGTGTGTTTTATTGCCGTTGCCATGGTTACCCTGATCACATTCCGGGTCCCACCATGCGATGTTTCTCGGCACCACTGTCATGATCTGATGGATGGCTTTAATTACTGCGGGCTCCAACGCTGTAACACACACACACACACACACACACACACACACACACAAATACTTTTATTTACGTGCCAGCAGAACCCCAATACGAGATGATAGAAACTTTGTTCAGTATACAAATATTTTGTTTCAATGCCATCTAACCTTAATTTAAAGACACATGTAGCAGCATGTTTGCCAAAGACAGGAACAGTCATTTAGCTGAGACTATACTATAACTAAACTATAGTTAAAACTACAGCCTGCTTTCAAACCATTTTCTTTCTGCTCTCATTCACAATGACAACAGCGCAATACAACTTTTCCACTTGACTGTCGACATCTGTTCTATTTGGCATTTGCACAACAACCACTGAATCCGTGTGAGGGATTTCAAAATTGACAGATTAGAGGGTTAAGCTGTAATCGGTCACTAATCTAGCATTATCTGTTAAAATGAAAATGCCAAGATCTTAAATATATCATTAGCAACCCAGTGGGAGGCAGTCTAGTTTTCCTCTGCAAGTTTCAATCATTGCATACTTATGTAGCAGTAAATCCACTATGAGCCTCTGTGTCTCTGCTGCAGGATGCTCCGTTACGCTCCCTCACACCTGTTCAGGCTAGAATTTAATATTTCAGGTGGGTAATATGTTGGAAAGTGGAAGCCAAAACACTTTTTCCTATTGTGGTAGTGGCAAACTATCAATCATGTCCAGTCAAAATGTAAATAACATATACTGTTTTAATCAACCTGCTATGTTAAGTTTATTTCCCAGATGTTGTATTATTTTCAATCCCACCAAGATCTTTTTGCCCTATGTAATCGCTTGTCATCCATTTTTGTCTACCTCTTTGCTAGCAGAAGGTGAGATAAGGCAGTGACAGTCAATAAGCTGTATATTACGTACAATACGTCACACAGTGAGAGCTTACGGTGCGATCCAGCTCCTGTGATCCACTTGCAGTTTATAAAATAACAAAAATGTAGTTTGTGGGATGACAAGAAAACAAGAAAACAGCATAGTCCTCCCTCTAACAATTGCAGCTCTTATGTACGTTTTGGCAAGTGGTTTGTGTATTTTACTGACCAAGCTACTAAATGAACATTATACTAACAGCCCTGTTCAAATTCCAGTTGTGATATAGTTGGGTCAACATGGTCCACATATATCAAGGTACACAATGTGGACCATATCCTGAGTAACTTTAAAAATGTTTTAATATATCATAATTTCCCCCTAGCAGATTTATGGACCTATTCATGACCAGTTCCATAAATATTAAAACAGAATTTTGACACTGTACTAAGGCCCTGTGTCCTCTTCTTTTAAAAAAAAAAAAAAAAAAAAAANCGTTTCCTCTTGATCAATTTACCTGTTCCAATTCCTTTTCATTGACTGCATGGCTGCACTTGCTGATAAATCCTAATGACGCCAGTAGCCTACATGCATAGCCACAGCCTCTGCCATAAAGACTGTACCGGCTTTTTATTGTTGACATTTATTGCTTCTGCTTACTTTTCAGAGCTGTTATCTATTGCGGGCAATTACAGTATGTGCATAGGTGTAGCCCTAGACTGGAAGACAAAATTGTTGTAATTGCGCCAAAGGACAAAATACTAAAGGTGACTGATCTTCTGCAGTAAGTGAACCTAAATGCCACCGCACTAGCAAGGGCATTCATCTGATGGGTGTCCACGAATGCGGTTTGTTTTTCAGAAGGTGGAAAAGAACCAAATAAAAACTAATAAAACAAAACACCACCACCCCAAGGTATTTCAATGCCAGATCTGTTGCAGAAAGCACAGTGAAAAGCAGAAGGCATTTTGTATTCATTACACTTGAAAAAAATATGACACCTGTACCTTTTTAAACTAACAAATACTGTTAATTTGTCACATCTTGTGTTCAACTTGTCAATTTTGCAAGTATATATTACATCAATATCCAAATCATGGCCTTAAATTCCTGTACATTTACTCACTATCTACTAAAACACAGTGAGGTGGTGGGCAGTGATAATGAATGAATGAATGGATAAGGGCAGGTTTAGAGAGGTGAGCTTGTGTGACCAGAGAAGTCTACCTCAGACAAACCCCAAAACCCTGAGCAGGGGTCAGGGGATTACTAGTAACAATCACCCCTGGAATTTCGCAAGGCACTTCATTACTGAGGGCGCCGGTGCTGTTTTGGTTTATACAGTAGCCCTCAATGTGACCACATGTCATGTCCACCCGTGTGTGACACACAGTCAGTCAATCTGGTATGTCCCGTGGCTGTGCTAAAAACTGCCCACCACACAAGCCACAAAACAGCCAATCACAACAAGCAATGATGTGAGCAAGGACTAGTACTTGGGAGGTTAACCAAAAACGTTTAACACGTTAATTCATCTGAGAGTAAAGTGAAACCTCTGCTTGTGAGGACGGAAGTAATATCACATGCTGCGGTCGCACATCCACGCTGCGCAGGACGTGGTTAACAGTAAATCCCTGCGCGCAAAAGCCTCAAGGACCGCCGCAATAGTGAGAGGAAGACTGCGTTTGTTTCCACAGTGTGCAACCGAGCGCCAAGACAGCAATGAAGACACGCGCGAGAGCGTCAGTTTCCAGCTCCAGCCAGCGGTGAACATGAATGAAGAATGACCAATGGTAAGTAAGGGGAGCGTAGCGTACTTCTGCGTGGAGGTTTAACGTTAAGTGGCCTAAAGTGAGCGGTGACGCACTGAATCAAACTTACATTAAACCCACCAAAATTCGAGCCGAAGTCAGGTTAGCATTGGCGCGGGGACGATATCACACACATGCAAAGTCTGTCCCGCGTAAAGCAGCACAGTGAAGCGTTTTCGAAACTTACCGGGAGCCGAGTTCACGCGCGTCTGTCCCATCGCCTTCTCCGCCGAGCGACTGACTGAATACTGAATGTTGGGACTCTTTAAGTGTTTTCCAAACAGGGGAATCCCGTGCGAATAACTTCCCATTTGCCAGTCAGAAGGAAACTGAAATAGGTTTAGGATTTACGGGAATCGGCTTCTGGTTTACAGGCATTAGGAAGAATCCCTGCAGGACTGGTTTAAATTCCACTTAAGTCAATGTTAACGTCTAGTAACAGTGAAGATATTCATTTGTTCATGTAAGAGTAGGCCCCACTGTTATAAAAATGTGAAAATGGTCCGTTATGAGTCCTTCATTCAACTTATAATTTTAGTAAAAGTTCATCAGTATTCTAAAGGTCAAATACAGTCATACTTCTACAGATTGGCCAGAGTGTTGTTATTATATTGTTGGAGTTTAATTGCTGATGTAAGCAGAATTATAATCGTGAGGCTTGCAAGATGTAGCTATTTCCAATTACTTTATACACTGCATAGTTTAATCTATACACATGCATCATATTTTACAACATTATAAAATATTTTGGATGTTTATCCTGCAAACTAGTAACAGTTACTCATATAAATATAATGAAGTAAAAGGTGCACGATTTCTGTCTGGGGTTTAAAATAGCACTGAATGAACATACTAAAGTTCAATTACAGTACCTCAAAATCTGTACTTGAATGTAATTACTTTCCACTGCTGGATCTACATATGCCATTTTGACATTGTATTCTGCTTCATGGAAGCTAGCCGTGAACTTATTTAGCCTACAATTATAACATCAGGGAGGAATTGTGCTGCTGTGATATTTTGACACTGGTGTTTAGAATGCAAAGTCACATTAGAGGATGCCGAAATAATAATTTCAGTTCCTTGACGAAATGAAACAAAAATTTAGTTTGCCTTTTGCTCTTATGCGGGTTGGTATTTGGAAAGAAATGAAACTGTCTCAGCACTAGAGTGAGAGATTTAGACGGCTTTAGACCAGGCAGCTATGAGGGGGCACAGGCATGGATATTTAGAGCCAAGTCTTATTGGGGTTTCTTACATGAAGAATGTAATGTATTACATGCAAACCTTTGGATTAGCTGACTGACCTCTCTGTCTCCCTCTCTCCCCGTATGCCTCACACTGCGACCCTACACTCAGCCTCTTCTCTGCATCAGTCTCCTTGCTCTTCTACTTCTACCTCTATCTCTGTCCTGTGACAGAAAAAGGCCTCCCATAGAAGTTAGAGACGATTACATGGCAATCGTGCGCACAGATCTCAACACCGCAGTAAGTGAGGCACAAATTCTATTCATTTATGTATTTATTTTTTATGATTCTACACACAAGAGCACTAGACTTGTATTGTCATACAGCAAGAAGCAAGCATAGCTCAATGGATCAATCACATCTAATGTAGAACAGATGCACCGCAGTCTTTGAGCTCAGGATGGATTGACTGCACAATGTGTTGTAGACTTTAATCCTTTTAATCAGTTCTCTGATGAAATCTAATCACTAAGAAGGGGATGGAAATACTGTAAAAGGCAGCAGACGAGTTGGTGCAGCACTTTAAAAAAGTGCTGAGACACTGGAGATGTGGATCGTGCAAAAACAGCTGCAACCTAATATTAGATAGGCTATTAGATGTTAACAGTTTTTGTGCAGCCAGTCTTACAAGGAAACTAAAGCAAAACAAGGAAACAAGCGTGAAGCCAGATACACTTACAGGGCGAAAGCTGCTAGCTCACCATTCCTGTCAATGTCAGGAACTGAACCAGAGGTCTTTGGAAATTGGTTGTTGTATGCTGGCTCTACAATTTCAGACAGTTGCTCAAAATATGACATTGGAACCATAATGTAGATAACATAATTAAATTTGAGCAGTGTAATTATTTGCTCTTGTGTAAACCTGCTTGGTGGGAAGATTATTGTTTTGATTTTATGGAAACTGTCACTCATGCAATTTTTTTTCTGTATTGACTTTTAAACACTTGTTTCCTGTATGAGGAGCCTTTCCCATCTGTCACCTAGCTGCTACATGCAGGCTTGAGCTTGTTCTAAATAGGATGTTTCACAATTTTTGATTATAAACAAAAAAAGGTCACCTACCACCTTCAAAATAACCTGAAGATGACCTAAAACATGCTAAGCAATAAAAGATTTCCTCAGACATAATAATTAAAGATTAGAGTTGAAACTAACTAATAACTATAATGCATTCATTCATTAAAGACAGGAAATATCGCAACCTGGCTGCAAAACACATCCTGTTCACAACGGAAACACAAGCTACATGACTGCACAGACAACACAGTGAGTAATAATTATTCTGTAGTTGTCAGCTAAATGTTTTTTTATGTGTATCTGTCCTTTTTGTTTAATGATGTTCTTGGTGTATACAATTTAGTAACGCTTTAGTGCTTGAAATATTAATACAAATACATACTAAGACTGTTAAAAAATAAAGGCTGTGTCCCTGCTCATCCTCATGCACATGTCGCTATGTACTTCTTTACACATGAACAGATTAAACTCTAAAATGACTCTATAAATGAAATGAAAGTGTTTGTATTTTTCAACCATGACCCTATTTCTGTGTTTATGTGACTAACTTGGACAGCTTTTTTTCTGAAACTGGCCCAGTTTTGAGCAAGCGAGTGAGCTGCAGTTAGCAGCTACAAAACAGGACTGAAACATAATCCTTGGAGGCAGTTGTGCCCCGTCAAAGAACATCCACTTAAGTGCTTCTTTTTGCCACTGAAAGGCTCAGATAGTAATTCTAAGTGTCTGACAACATAGTGGAAAGGATCCCTACAGAGAAAGACCTTTTTTTTAAAGAGTAAGATTCTTTTTGTTTAACCGGAAACAGTTGATATATCGCTCTCTCCACGGCCACCGGACAAAAATAATAATTTTACATCTGATCTACAGCTACAGTTAGTTTCTGTTATTGTGTGACTTTAGTGTTTTTAACCCTTTCCATATCAAAGTCACACAATAACAAAAACCACAAAGTCCCAGAATAACACAAACAAACTAATTAACCAAGGCAGGGGTACACCAGCAGCTCTCATGTTATCACCAGGTAAAACTACTCTTTTTATCAATGGCGTCTAGTGGCTTTGTCAAGAACAATATATTATCTGTTTCTGGTGTTCACTCAAAAAAAAGATCTACCTCTGTAGGGATCCTTCCACAATGTTGTCAGACACTTATAATAACAATTTGAGCAGGTCAGTGGCAAAAACAAGGACTTTAGTTGACATTCTTTGATGGGGTGCAATTGCCCAGACACTATGCTCACTCAATACTGGAGCAATTTCAAAAAATGTTGTCCCAATTAGTCACATAGACACAGAAACATGGGAAAATAAGTTTGAATAATACCCAAGTTACCCTTTAATGATCAGACCACCAGAAAAGTAGTTATCAATCTTATTCAACACATTTTGATTAATTTGCTGCAAGTAGCATCCACCCATCATTAAGCCAACTGCATAAAGCACTTTTTTACTGCACTGTCAGCTGTTGTATTCAATGATGTATGTAAACTGGACCCCTATACCTCTATTCTGTAGGATTTTGTGAGCACATTGCACAGCCTAACCTGCAAAATGAAGAATTTAAGGCTTTCCCAGACAGATCCACTGGTCAGATCTGTACTAAACTCAATACAGTGCCCTTGTCCTGAGAAACCGGTAAGTCTAGGTACATTAATTTGTTAAAATTGTAAAATGTAGATGTACATTCTTAATAAATGTAGCATTTTTGTACTTTTCTTATAAAATTTTGGAAGGGACAGCAGGAAGGTGAGATGTATGTTTATTTGACATACAGTGGAATGTTGGCTGGCTGTAGTGTTTCCTTTTGACACATAGTGGGTGACTCACTGGAGGGTTAGCTGGTTGGCAGTATCCAAACATGAGCCTGTTTGCTTCTTACACAAGTTAGTGCCAGGCAGAGACACGCTACAGCAGACGTAGTTTGTGTAGAAGGAGATATTCATATTATGCCTCTTTGTGCGGTGCCATGACTAAAATCCTTGAGACGTTTGGAAGCAGAAGTTTGGATTTCCGACTTCAGGGTTTCAGGTGTCTTTCTGAGTCACACTGAAAAGCCATTTATTCAGATGTCTGGACATCTTAACTGATTTCAGAAGAACGTATTTGTTAATATGCAGCACAAAAAATTTGGAATTTAACAGTAGAATATTCCCAAAATTTCATGCGACACCACACCCTCTTTACCACTGGATCAGCCATGTACTTCATTTTAAACAGTGCAAGATCAGAATCAAATTTGATGATTCAGGCTCATAGTTAAACTCTGAGTCATACAGCAGAGAACAAACCAGGACATCTTTAGAGCCTCAGGCCTCATTACACCAGCACAGGTTTAAAAATCTGGTTTACACTGTAACGTGGTTGGTTTTGAAACTTTTTAAGGCTGTCCCTCACTTTTCATCCAACACACTGTACTTTGATCAAATCCTAAATATGATATATTAGTATTCTGTGAATAGTGGTTAATGGCTGTCAGAGGTAAGAGTTTTGATGGAGCACTTTATAACTTAGCATTATAACTGATGGTCGTTAGGACTCATTGAAAGGACTCAACACTAATTAGCACATTGTGTTTGTGTTGACTTCTGTTCACTAGACTAAAGAACCCAACGTGAGCTCGAAGAGGAGACGGACTGCAATGAGAAAAAGGAGGAATGAGCATAAAAAAAGTAGGATGGAGCAAAAATGTTGCAGAGCAAATGCGATCCTGTCTGCCATGTCTGAATGCTACATTATGCTGAATACAAAATTAATGGACACCTGATTCTGTATTCTGAAGCAAAAAACTGGAACATCCTGCCAGTTCTTCTGTACTATTCAGTTCTTGATTGGATTATACAAGAGGAAGCTTCCACTTCATTTAAGCTATCCTGTCCAGAACCAGTATATCTCTTTTGCAGCTGTTTTGGGTGTTGTATGACTACTGACTCTTTCGAAGCTAAACAGGCACAAGCTATTAAGCCACCTGGAAAAGGAAGTTCAAAGGCCGCCCAACAAACAGGAATCCCTTAAAAAGGTGTACGATACACAGCTCACAGAAGCTCAGAAGGGAAGCTGTTTTTTAAGATTCAAAGCTGCAAATGTGCATAAAAAGGACGTGTTTAAAGCAGTTAGACTGTAAAGAATATGCTATCCCATGTGCCTGCATTTAGAGATGACCTCTCAAGCATGACCAGGACATATTAAGTGCTCAGATACAGTTTTGCTTTCACTTTGGATTAGAATGACTATCCCTGGCGCATTTTTGTTATCTTAAGTTATCTGAAGTGCCTTTGTTTTTCCGTCTGGGGCGTTGTTTTAGGCTGTGTGTCAAGTCATTGGTACTCTTGTTAAAATGACAGTGTGTTGAATAATCATGGAGTATGATTGATATTTTAAAAGCTCATTCTGCCACAGACCGCTGAGTTCAGAAAACACACCTGACTCCGTTCTGGGACCCCTCTAAGAAGCTTTACTGTCACGTTCAGTTGGTGCTTTGATTAATGGTACCTGCCTAATTAAAACTTATCAGGAATGGGCTATAACTTTGGGTGCAAAACTGCCCCATCTGTTGTTTTACATTATTTTAAGGTGTACCAGAATGGCAAAAACACATAAGCATGCAGCCCTTGTCCCTAGTTCCAGCTAACACTTTCAGTGCAGCAGCTATTTTCTCTTCCTGTCAGGGACCATGCATAATGCATTATAATGTAGCTAATTTCCTTTTGTAAAATGTATGTTTGTTTTGAAGCATAATGTAATGCAAATATTATTGTATGTGACCTATGGCACGTGTATTCCAAATATATTTATATCTAAAACAAAGTAATGGCTTGTGTGTTATTTACCCTAAATGACCTAAAGTATTGTGTAACTGATGTCTTCCACTTCCTCTCTTTTCAACAGACATACTCACAACTCCATCACACCGGTCTTCATAGAAATTTATTGATGATGCATAAACATGGCGTTGAGTGCACAAGCGTATCCAGGCTAACTGTTGCAATCAGTACAGGAAAACACACCTGTCCAGTCTATTTCAACATTTCTTGTCAAGTACTGTAAAAATTGCTTGCTTCTTGGAACGTGTTTAATAAACATTGTGCATCTTAGGTAGAGGCCTTTCCCTCTTAGAGTCCCACCTGTAAATGAACTGTGTGGGGTCATAAATAGTGTCTGATATGTCAAGCAGAGACATTAACCATATCCATACAGAGTATTTTAAAAAGGCTGTAGCGTTATCCTCCTATTGACCGTAAATACCTTAATGCAATATTGACTCCATTGAAACATTGTCAAAGAAAAAAACACTGCAACACATCCAGCTGCATTTAGATTTCATACAAATCCAAATAAACACATTTTAATTCTGTAGAACATTAACAAAACAGATGCAGTCATTGTTCATTCAGCAACAATGAAAGGGAATAAGAAAATAAATAACTCATAACATATAACGTATAAAATGAGGGAATAAAGGGGTGTGAGTAAATGCTACATTTGTGTAGAAATGTCAGGCCTATGACGGTAACATTAAGATAGCTGGAAACAAACTGTCCTGCCTTAAAGGGTGCATTAACCTTTTAACAGCTAGTTCATTTTTGGACTGGTCCCTGTCAAAACAAGGTGATATCGTTCCAAAATATCAACACGTTTCCTTTAAAAACCACATTGTCAGTAGTCAGTCATATTGCACTTCAATAGGAACATATCCGTTCCGTTTGGAAGGAAGCGGAGGCAAATGGGATTAAGGAATGCATTTCAGATTACGGCTGACTGGGGATTGAGATACAGGGGCATTCACACTCAACTATAATGAGTCACCCAACACTTTTCCTTTACCTCCTTTTTCAGATGTCACAACCCACCTCTTTGCTTTTATCTTCTCTACTCTTTAAGGATGCACCAGTAGCTTTCAATTGCTGATATTGACTCTGCTCTACAGGGTACTATTTGTTATTGTCCAGTAACTCACGTTATGTAGAGTCCCTTGCCTAAAACAATTATCCTAATAGTTTTTTTGTTTTGTTTTTTGCCTCTAGTTTCACAGCAATAATATTCATGTGTATGTGTTGGTGGAAACGGCAGCGATGTTGTGGGCAGATCCAGCAGTGAAGAAAACTAATTAAAAGTAATGAGCTGCGTGGGTTTTTCCTGTGTCAGCCATATCAGCTACCTTACCACATTTTAACATAACTTTATATCAGATCAGTTCACCACTGACATCCATCAGTCTCCAGTCAAAATAAATCATAGTAACTAAATACTAAATGTATTATAGATGGTTGTTATGAAAATGGCAGATTTCATACCACTCAGAAATTTCAAACAGCTGTTAAATAAGGCCGGGGGTATTTCGGCCCACACATTGGAATGGAACAGCAAATTCCATGAAGACAAAACAGCAATTAGAAAATAAAACAGGACCATAGGTTTGTCTGCCAGGTACACCGCTTTACCGCCGTGAAATTAGACCCTAGTGTGAAAACACAGACCGATCTGTTTTTTAATTCCCATTGGCTTTGGTGAAACTCTCTAATGCTAGTTTGAGTAGTGGTGCATCCTAACGTTCTCCTAGCTTCGCTTTCTTCTGACCTCCATCAGATACACATCCTCTTGACTCCACACTCGCAGCAGAATTTGGCGGACTCCACAGGGTACTTGGTTCCACAAGCGTGACAGAACTTGCTCCTCATCCCACCGTTTCCCACTTCGTTGTCGCCACAGACATCATTCCTGAGAAATTCAGCAAAGTTCACCAAGCAGTAAGGTAAGTAACTAAGTTCATTAAATTGTTATTAATTATATTGTACTGTAAAAGATTATTCAAGTTTAAATAATGTAGGGATTTTAAGATACTCTAAAACATCTTGCTAAATGTATTATGAGTATAATTTAAGTCAATATGAGAGACGGAGCTATGATATGTAAACAAAAAAATACTTAAAAGCTTAAAATGTTTTAGTGTTCTGAACAGTAGGTAGGCATGTCAGTTAATAAAGGTGTCCTGCAAGCACTTCATTTATTCATAGCGGTTGTACATCATGTGTTTTAGCTTTATTTAATTAAATGGACGGTGTTACTGTTATCTAAATAATCAGAACCTGGAGCTGTATGGCTTGCATATTTGTTCACATAATAATTATGTCAGCTGTGTGGGAAAAGTATGCATTATTTTTGTACAATAGGTTACAGAATGGGAAACTGAATGGATGCTCCAGCTGTATGCTATACACCGCCCAACCACAAGGGGTCAGCATTTTTCCGCAAGATGTTTAGATCGTGCCAGTCATTCTCGTGGTTATCTTTTGGAGCAAATGTAATAGTGAACTGACTCACCTTAATATGTAGGTGTCCACTTTCTTCTTGTTGAGTGCTATTCCAGACTGAGTGTTCCTCACAGAGCCAATGCCAGAGCTCACTGTTCGGGTCTTATTTCCCACACTGAGAGGAAAGACATATTAGAAGAAAGACAAGGTTGTGTCAAATGCGAACCAATTACAGAGTTTGTAAAGACAGATCAAGTCAGTTATGGTATTTATAAAATCTTCCTATCAACACTCTAATTGTCAATGAATTCAAGCAACACAGAAAGCACAAATGGCTTCCTCATATCTGGTTAGTACTACATTATAAATCTAGAATGACAAACATTTGTCAATGACATGCATATGCAAAGTGCTTCAAACTCAAAGAGATAATCTATTCTGCATAGTAAAGGGTAAAACCTAAAAGTACCCCATAGCCATCAATGTATTCTGAACAAGTGAAGAACAATGCTTCTGACTTGTTTGTGAGGTGATCTTGCAGGTGTGTGCGTGCATGCACTGACCCTGATGGAGGGCTTGTAAGGCCGGAAGGATTATTCCTCAATGAACCTGCAGAAGAGACCTTACTAGATGGGATTCCTAGAGCAAGAGAGAGAGAAAACAACAAATGAGAGTGACACAGAACATGTAACTGTAGTCCATGTAGTAATCTTAGCCTAACTTGTGTCATTTCATTTAAAAATAACTGTCATAAACTATAAATATATTGTGAGATGTGAATGCAATGCACAATCAACACAGCTGTGCCCTTACCACTGGGCTGTCCAAGGCCGGATCTCTGGGGTAAACGAGAGGAGGCCGAAGGGATTGCTGACACAGCAGGTGAGTTGGTCTTCTTTACAGAAGCAGGAGGCTTGACCTATAGACATAGAGACAGAGGGGAAATGGAAAATAAGTACATAATACACAACATTAGAAATGGAGGTCATGGGCTTGAGCATTAACATAGTCACTCTACTTGGAGACACAGAAATAATAGGAATAGGACACATAGATCATGTGTCACTAAACTGTAGACAACGTGACCAAGAGCAGGCCATAGATGGAGTACGGTTATTAGTGAAGTGTGTGAACGCTTGTTATGCACTGTAATACCTTAAAATATTTGAACTTGTGCAAGGGTTTACAAAAAGATATGTGTTTTAAACTGCCATGAGGAAGAAAATCTGTGAAAGCTACAGAAATGGAAAAACTGACTGAGCTGCACTGGTCGTTTGCAAATATAAAAAATAAAACTGGGAAATTGAAGTGATCAATGGCCAAGGTTTTTCTCAGTATGATGGAAAAAACAGAGCTCTTAACCAAAATGGTTTGGACCTTGCTGTATTATTGGCTGCACAATAATGCAGCCAATTACTGTTCTATAGCTTTCACAGAAAATCTGTGAAAGCTATAGAAATGGAAAAACTGACTGAGCTGCACTGGTCGTTTGCAAATATAAAAAATAAAACTGGGAAATTGAAGTGATCAATGGCCAAGGTTTTTCTCAGTATGATGGAAAAAACAGAGCTCTTAACCAAATTGGTTTGGACCTTGCTGTATTATTGGCTGCCAAATTAACTCCCCAGTCATGTGCCATAGCTGTTGCTAAGTGACAGTGGTAAGTCTATGCCTGCTGCAAAGTGGGTGTCTCACGATGGTAATAACAAGGAACAGTTATGGATTTACAAACAAAACTTTAAATATAAAGAATTAGCAACAACTTAGTATTTGGAGCGAGAGTGGCTATGTGGCCATATACACATACACACAATACTGTAGGTAAAGAAAGCTAGTCATAATTAGAAGAAAGCTGCACACAATGCAGTGTATTTACTTGTGTCAAATATTTTTTTCATACTAAGTGCGGCTAGCTTAATTGCCTTCTCACAAATGACTGACAGAAACGGACCGTTAACGTTACCGTAGATAAGAAAAGTGGTTGTCCTGAGTCGGATGCCAAAATGCGTGACGAAGCGAGCTTACAGCAGTGCCCACAAAACACAACGTTACCGGTCTGTTATGTTATTATGAGTATTATTATGTGTAAAATATTTTTGGTTGATTTTGAAACTATGGCGGAGAAAACTAGACTGAACACTGAACAGTCAAAACACCATTTTCCAACAGAAACACACATGTACCTGTGTGCGAGCAGGAGGCTTCTTTGTATCCCCTATCTTGCTCTTGGTGGGCATCCGGGCGGCCTGCTCCTGGCAGAACTTGATGTGTCGGTCAGCTGCACTCTCGTTGAACCTCCGCTGACAGAAAGGGCACTGGACGTAGTCTAATGACAAAACGGGTGGCGAGAAAATATACCTGTAACTGCTTTTATTGTAAAACCACTAGAGACACAAATCCTCTACATAAAGAAATTATAAGTGCAGCTACGTGAGGGAGATTTGACTTTCTTTTCTCTTTCTGCAAACTCAATAAGTTGTCACATGGGATACCACATTCTGAGGCAAAACTATTTCCAGCCAATATTTCTAATTTTATCAGTAATGTTTTCTACTTTCACCTACTGTACTGTCCTAAAAAATATTATAATTACTTGCAGACACATGAGAAGTCTAGAAAGAAATCATGAGCCCTGGTAAGCAGCTGTTTTGTTCCCAATTATAAAGTTTCTTAACAATAATCATATTACAGTGATGGTTTTTAATTCTACTGTTCTTCTTACTTAAATCCACTCTGCATGTTGGTGCGTGTTACCTGGGTCATAAGTAGGAGGCGGAGGTGGGGGTAGTGGTCCCCCTTCCTTCATGACCTGAGTGAGGACCTTGGCAGCCCTGATGGTAGCAATGAAGTCCTCATGTTTCTTGCGCCAGTTGGATGGTTTTTTAGGTGGCTCTGCCTGGCAAGAGGCAACACAGGAGAGGCTCTGATACAACAGCCTGTTTGTTTCTTACCACAACCTTATTAACAGCTATTGTTGCTTGTCATGGTAAACCTCAACAGCCTTTGGCTGAGCTGTCATTACTTGAACTGAATGTGTCCTCATTATTTATAAGTGGACTGATAACCGGATGTTTTGAAAATATCACCTCCACCCGTCTCTCTTTGGATCGTTCTCTCAGTGTCTCTAGTTACTCTCTATCTTGGATGCCCAAAAGACAGTAATCTGAAATGTTCTCTTGACCAAAACTTTAATGATTACGTTCTTATTTAGACCTGGAAATACAGTTCAAGTCTCAGGTCTTATCTAAAGCTGATTGTTACTGACAGAAGTATTTCACTGAACTGAGTTGCTATTGTCGCAACCTGATAGCCCCGCTGACTTCCTTCTTACTCCTATACGGTTACAGTCAAGTTCATTAAATTGTTTGTCTGACAAACACACATGATTTTGAGGGAAATTAAGCTATTTTTCCTTCATTCCCTCTAACCATGCACTGTTGATACAAGCCTCATTCCTCAAGACCTGACTAGTTTACACAGGACAGAGTGGTATGTAGCAGTTAAAGCCAAGTCAAAGAAAGAATTATTTATTTTTTGAGTTAACATCTTAACAACTGCCAGGCAACAGACCTCAGACTGTGCACTAAAGGATTACCCTGTCTTGGCTACTCAGAGTGTGCCTTGAGACTTCCAACCTACACAAACAAAGCTCTGTATTTTAAGGTGAGTTGTCAAAAAGTAGGAGTCTACGACACGTTCAAAAGAATTAGAAGAGAGGTATCTTAGACTATTAATACAATAATGGTTAAAGAAAATGAAAATATAATGGGATGCATTATATTATCAGTTATAGATTGTTGCAATGTAAATATCACAGTTAAGTGTTTTAAACTAATAGCAGTTAATGACCTTCAAACTATAGAAGCCAATGATTCAATGCAAGGAAATAAGTATTTTTAAAGCCAGAAACAGTGAGTGAATACTTATTGGGCTTCAGCAGATTAAATGTGTCAGCAAAAAAAAAAAAATCACATATACAGACAGAAAGAACAAATGAAAAAAAGACTAATCAACTTACTTTCACAGTAGAAGATGAACTTTGTGACTGAAATACAATTGAAAGTGATTTACATTTGAAAATAACCTGCCAACACAAAAGACTGAATGTCCTAAATGGAACAGCAAATATTAATAACATGAGCTGTTCACCACAGTTATGATCATATTGGTGAGCAGATCTTAACAGCGGATTCTCTTCCAAGTTAAATGTAGTAATTAAAGCAGATGAACCAGGATAACCAAAGGTATAATGCTGTTTTGAGAATGGAATACGTGTATCTAAATTAGCAATGTACACAAACTAATCTAGGTATTGCATTGTAAATACTTATAGCGGATAGATGAATGAATGAATGACTTCAGGTTAAAGATAGAGAATGTAATTTTTATCATGAAAGTAGCAGATGAAAATTACATTAAGAATACAAAAGCAACAAAATACAATAATGTTTTGAGAAACATGTCAAATTCAACTTAAAGCTGGAGTAGGCAACTTTTTCTGAAGCATTTTTTCTTATATTATATATGAAATTCTCTTTACATCCCGGCTTCAATTAATAAACAATTAAACCAAATGCTCTGACAGAAAAATGAAAAATCAAACAAACAAAAACTGGTATCTGTAATAAGAACGACCAATCATCAAATATGTACATCTAATTGAATGACCTGACTGGCTCGCCTACCTGCACTCATTGCTAATGAAAACATGCTTTGGAGAGAGAAAGGGTGCTAGTTGCCTAGCCCAGCTTTAAATTCATCTAATTTTTCTACAGTTTCCAGATTGATATGTAAAATTTTGAGCTGTTTCTTTTTCCTATCAATAATCAAAATGAACTCTCTCTTGGATGTTTTGTGTTGGATTTCCATCCCCCTCCTAAGGTATGATCTTACCTTTGGTTTGATGGGTTTGAGAGTGGGAATGTCTGTGCCCTCAGCTCTCTGTCTACTGGAGTCAAAAACCTTCCTCCTTTTGGTTGCTGACTTTTGGCAGATTTTAGCGTGTTTCTCCTGTAGAAAGAGAAAAGATGTACCATGTGCAATAACTACTACTTTCTACATGTTTTTAGAAACACTTGCCATCATTTGAAATTTGTACCTTTCCATTATCTGCTGTCAATTTGTTTCAATCACATTTCCAAAGTTGTTTTGTTTTCTTTGAAAGAGGCAGAAAGCAAGCAAGACGCACATGATTTCTGTGACTGCAGCAATAAGGTGAAGAATACAAACGTTTCTAACTACAAACTAGTTTGAGTAACATTAATGACAGCAGTAATCTCCTCCTGATAACCTCCTCATGAAGACACAAGCACAGATCCCTCCTACACAAACACACATGCCAACATAATAATGCTCTAATGCATCGCGCATTAATGTAGACATTGTCAACTAATGAGGCTGAGTGCTTATATAAAGGCACACATTGTGTATGTGCATTACTGGGAAACATTGTTCCAATAACCTAAAGAAATCACCATAGTTTTGCTGTGTTAAAACCCAACTCTGTATAATATGGTAAAGTTACGATGATAGTAAATGTGGTGGTGGTAATAAAAATATGCATCATAGACCTCTTTATATATGTGTATAACTACTACATAAACAACCATGTGTCATAATGTTTTCATTTATAAATATTACAAAATCTTGTAAAATAAATAAGTGTTTTAAGTCATCTCAATAGTGCATAAATCCCATTGTTAACAGTGGCTCCTATGTAATGTGAAAAAGCATTTGTATTTCGATTTGATTTCTTTTCCACTATCATTACCTAAAATCTGCACTCCTGGATTTAAATTTGACAATGCACTTTAGCACTAGAGCAGATCCTTTGTCAGGGTTTTAAACCATGCAGCCAAAAATCTTACGTATTTGCTACTACTGCGTTAAAACCCTCCCTATAAGGAGCTCTTCACATGGCCCTATTGCCTATTTGGATTGTTGCCAATGACACATCCAAACAGCTGATATGCAGCTGATGATAACTGTGGAAAATATTGTCACCACAGAAAACATCAGCACATCTAAGCGCATGCTTTACACAATAATTCATCTTTTTACCAAGCGAGAAATTCCTTCAAGTTGTAAATTTTAGCTGAGCTAAATCCACTACATAATCTTCAAAATATGTCTGCTCTTAACACACTGTATTTGTCTTGTGATAATTACAGTCTATAACATAATATCGAAATTACGAAATGTTAAAGATGACCACTGAGTGGTTATTTTTACCAGGACTTTAGGGAAGAACCATCTTTTACAGGTGTTGCATTGAGTCAGATCCTCAGGTGGAGGAGCTTCGCCGTCTGGAAAAATAAGAGATTAAATTCAGATTGTAGAAATAGACCAAAGCAGGACACCTTTGTCTTACTAATGAAATTATCATGTGTAGGCAAACATTGGGTTTATTATGAAACAGCCAATATCAGATCCAGGGTAAATGATTACCGTCGCTATCATAATCATAGATTATGATTTGGGCATTGTTGGTGGAACAATGACCTAGCCACAATGTCGTAAATTGTTGCCTTGATTTATTTGTTAATCTAGATCAATCACTTCTACATGCTGAAGAACTGAGGTTGCTAGCTATGTTCATGAACGTCGTTCAGATATCCATGTCGTCAGTATTACCGTGGGAACTATTCAAAACAAATAACATCGAACTGCTCCTTGAAATACTAGGATTTAATTCATGTCAAGGTTCATTAGTTCATTAGTTAGCAGCATGCTAACACTGGATAGCCCCTGTGGCTAATGTAGGGATCACACCCATTAAGGGACAGTCGGTAGCTTGCTTCATCTTTGGCACTGTTACCTAGCATTACTTGGGCTAACCTAAATCCCAAAGAAAAAAGAGGTGGTTGACAAAAACTGGTAAACTACAGCAGTAAAGAATCCGCCAATTTAGGAGGATAAAACCCGAGAGGTTGTGAGCTCGGTTTTGCTACAAAACACCTATTAATAAACGCTTTGAAGACAATTTATCTCACCTTCAAATTCCTCCATCATTAGGTTTTCTCTTGTCTGATGCTTCTGTTGTTACAGACGGCCAAAAGTAGCTAGAGGAAGTGAGATGATTCACCCTTGCACACTTCCGGCTTGGCTAAAATTCTGACCACTTACAGCCTCAAATTTGTTTCTCCAAAATATTGCAATACATGTGGCATGCAGCGATATGTTTGTTTTATGTAACTTACTGAGAGTGTTGTCACAGCTATACATTTTGCTCCGCAGGTTTCTCTCGCATATGGTCACAGCCCGATATATACAGTCTATGTGGCAATGTAGTTGTGTCTTACATTTTGTAGGTTATATTACGAAGATTTCCTCATACATTAGAAACGATACGATTCTAAATAATTGGTGATAATATTGTTTGTAGGCTCTTGTACTCGTGTGCCATTATAATTAAGTCTAACAGGTATAGACCGTGCTTGGTCGGTTTTTACTCTCTTGACATCACTGATCTTTGGCTACCAATAGCAACTGGATTGTCTGATGCCTCTTCACGTGCTAACATCCGCGTATTTCATTGGTTGTTGATGCACCGTATGGGTTAACACTGTGTGTACTGCGGGTGGGCGTGGTAAGGCGACCTCTTTCTTTGCTTTCCAATTATTATCCCAAAATACGGCATTTAAGTGAGCCAAGTAAAGCCATCACTTTTACAGTTTTAATGTCTGGTAAAGAGTCTCCCTCACTGAAATCTAGTTAATTCATATTGCCTGTTCAAGGGCGGATAGCTATTTCATGTCACTGTTAGTGGGAACAATAAAAACATATCCCAGCGGGAGATTTGTAGTCGCCGAAGATCTGAAAAATGGGCAGCGGACCACACCACTGTTGGCCATGTGAGGGGGGAGGACATCCTCTTAAAAACGCATAATTGTTTTTAATTGTTTTGATGAAAATAATTACTAGGGACAATTCTCCTTTTTGGTTATTTAGCAGTAGTGAGGGAATTACGACACCCATCATTCACCTAAAAGAGCTGGCTCACTAATTAGCAGAAAAAAATAAGAGAATTTGGAGACTCTTTTTACTCCTGGGAGCAGGGAATGGCCATCTTTGGATGATATAATAGGCTACACCTGTTAACACGGCAAATATGAATGTCAAAAGGCGACTGGCTGAAAATGAGAACCTGTAGAGGATGTAGAGTAGGCTAGATGGCTAGTAGCCTACATGAGGCATTTTGCTCTTTGAACTGATTTTAGGGGCATTTACTAAACTATAATTGTTACATTAGACTATAATGTATGGTGACAGACATCATTCAAAATGGTCGTGAGCTCCTAAACAATGAAATCTCAAGTTGCCTTTGTTGGCTCAAACACTTTCCCAAAGCATTCGGAAGTTCCCAGTTTGGCATATTGAGCACAAGTGTCATCTGAATGGATTCATTCACAACCAGAGGTTATGAGACCACAGTAAACATGTTAGCCTCTATGCCTTCATCACAACAAGATCACTGTTCTGTTCTCACACTGGTTCTCTGTGATCTCCTTCTGTCTGTCTGTATTTCTCTCTCTTACACCCCCACCCACAGACACACACACACACACACACACACCTACACAGATACACGCACATACACGCGCACGTACACGCACACGCACACACACCCCTATACAATAACTGCCCTGTCTGTTAATCTGTTATCTGACCAAAAACTTTCATTGATAATTGTTGGGTAGTTCTACAATCTGAGGTTCTTTCAGACTTCTTGTTTGACAATAGCCTAATATTTACTGATAACTGTACAGTTGGCATTACAGTACCTGGTTATTACTGTGATAGGCTATATTATTATTATTATATTAACCTATTTATTTTATTTTACCAATATGAATTGAGGCCAGCACCAATCTGGTTTATATTATTAAAATAAATAAATAGCAGCAAAAAAATAAGACATATAGATAGATATATAGAGTTCAGGTAACTTGGCCAGTGATGCAAAAAGTTGCTTTCAAGCCACGAGTATGAGCCTACTTCTCAAACAAGGGCTTTATTTTGAAATGTGTACCCGGAAGCTGTAGCATTGTGGCATCGTTTTGACGCTGGTAAATCCTCTTTGGTGAGCGCAATGGGGAATACCGAAGTGGCATCCGAGCAGATGTGATTGACCCCTGCGAATCTTCGGAAATCCTTTAACCCAAACAGGTACCCTGCTGATAAAACAACAATAACAATAGGAATAGAGAGTGATGTGTAATTAAATGTGTAACGTTAATATCCACGCAAGGTGCGTTTACTGGCACTGACTGAGCTCTGGGTCTTTGTCATCAGAGAAAGACGTGCATTTATTATTGAAATCAGTTTGAGCATGTCGAGCCTCCTGCAGTATTAATGACTTGTCTTAATGTAAAGGTTAGCTCTTACATTGTTGACACTTATGCTACTGTGTCAACAATGCAAGTGATTTATTACAGGACTCAATTGCGCACGACTATACTTGATGCGATGCAGCGCCTCCACTCAGCCCATAATAGATGATAAATGGAAGACATCTATTTAGACCATACTCTAATAAAGGGCTAATGGTAGCTCAAACAGAACCATGGCAAGGGCAGTTAATACAGTACTCTGTACATCCTTGTTAAAGATTTAATAGGATGCTGTGGAAATCTGTGGGAAACACTTTACTCCACTAAGCTCCAATATAAATGATATTGATATATTATATATTTGGGAATGAAATTGTACATTTTCTAAATGGCTGTGTAGGAGTATTGTACATTTGTATGTCTCCCTGATAGAGAAAGAGAACGAGTGGTGGGCATCATTCCCAGTTACACCCAGGCCACCTAGAATAACACTGGCATAAGTTTCTGGGACTCCATTCCTGCACTCCCCTCATCACTGCCACGCTCACTGCTAATTTTCTGTTTGGCAGCACAACAAATCAAATGGTTGAAGAGAAGGAGCAGCCAAGTTTTTTTAATTTTAATTTTCACTTTTTAGTCAGTCAGAGAGAGAGAGAGAGCAGATCACACTGGCCTGTTGTATCATTCGGTGATTTGATCCTTTGTTGGAGTTTGTGATAGATATAGTGTTGTTCAGGCCAGCTGAGCTGTGGTTCCCATGTGGGATCAATGCCATAAGGACAGCAGGAGCATGCCTCTGCAAGAGCAGAGCACAGGACACACTCACACACACACACACACACACACACACACACACACACACACACACACACACACACACACACACACACACACA
>JAPMOB010251904.1:0-50206 GCA_029875015.1 Lepomis gibbosus
AGATTTACGACATATTAGCGACAGAATCAGTTGTTATTTTGTGTTGTCAATATGCTCGTGTTTGGATACGCCTATAGCGCATGTGCGGTTGCGCGCAATGTTTATATACGTTTATAGTGGGGGGTTGCAAGTCACTTGCACCTTTACTTTGGGGGTCGTGGGCTGAAAGTTTTGAGAACCCCTGCTCTAGATGGCGATATCAAGTGTTGTAGAGGGTTTTCAGATCGATCAAACGGTGAGTCTGCAGTGATCTTCAGTATCTTGCTATATAACTTGTACAGTACGCACAACATTTTCTTTTCTGCTCAGTTTTAGATCAAATGTCACCAAAATAATTGACAACACACCCCAAATCAGAATTTTCTCACCAGCATTTTGACTGTTACGAGCATTTTAAGTTTAAACTGACAAAACTATCCGGGTCTGGCACGTGATGTCATAACCTCAACTTGTGAGAAGGCATGTCAGATTTTTCTCTGCTAAAAAGAGTATGTGTAGCTTAAATTTTAAATCTTGGAAACACAAAATGTTGCAGGAGGGTTGAACATTTCACCCAGTAGTCAGCTACATGTAACAACACTCTCTGATCTCAAAGTGATGCTGTAAAAAATTAAGTTTGTTTTCACAATTATCTCAAAGACTAAATTCTTTCATCACTTTCATCTCTTAAATCATCTGATTCTGTTGTTCTCCTCTGAAAATGTCAAATGTTGCATTTTTCACGACTTGCTTGCATCCCGATCATTGTCCCTTCTGGCTATATTTTATTTTAATTAAGCTATAAACTCTTTAATGGCTTCTCTGGTTAAGTAAGTTTTCTGCTCATGTTCAAAACTTTCCGACATGTTGTTATATTACGAGAATAATGTCATCATTCAAAGAAAATACATCATTTTAAAGTCTACCTGCCTTATACTCTGATGTGCTTTATGTTGTTGCTCTACTGGTACTATCCCATTCAGACCATTTGGAAAATGAAACTAGCCGAAAACACTTGTGATCAGGCAAAAATCTCAACACAAATCCACACACACATTCAACTTCAGCATCTCTGATAAAGTGCAGGTCAAAGTCACAAACAGAGTAAGGTTTCGCCTCAGTGTTTAGATTTTTTAAATTGCAAAATTCTTATTATTAAAGGGATCTCTTCACATATGTTCATTGAATAGTGGTTGATAATGTTCTGCATTACACTGCAGCAGCTGTTAAATAATGGGCAACTGAAAAGACGGGAGTCACAAAACATCCAAATGTTTTAACATCTACCCTGTGTAACCACAGTATTTCATTCATACCTGGCATGGGCATCCCACTTCCCATTGCTGTTAGGACCGGCGTCGGAGCACTCGGTGGTGGTGGAGCGTCTGCGAACAGCTGATGTGGCCTGTCTGCCTGGGAGAGAGGGTTTTGTGCAGCCAGGAGTCGTTCTGCAGCCGAGCCATGACGTTCTCCCTTCGAATCTTTCTTGAAGGCGTAGGACACTGTGATAGGCCTGTTACAGAGATACTGACCGTTCATGGCCTCAATGGCGGCGTCTGATGCGTCAAAGCTGGCAAAATTGATAAAAGCATAACCCTTGGAGTTGCCAGTGTCTGGGTCTCGCATGATCTTTGGCGTCTGGAGAATCACGCCAAAGGCACTGAATGTGTCGTAAAGCAGCTTCTCATCAATCTCTGGGTCCAAGTTACCAATGAAGATGTTAGCACCCACATCCAGGTTTTTATTATGCGCAGAGGCCTTATTAACTCTAATTGGTTTGCCATAGAGCTTTATCATATTCATGATTTTGATGGCATAGTCAGCATCTTCTTCACTGAGGAACTCAACAAAGCCATAACCTGAGGAGGAGGGAAAAGGGTTAGCTCCATAATTGCATACTGCATTTTTTTACCTTTACTGTTGCTACCTAGGAAAATACAGTTTTTGAGAATATTAGCAGATACTTACCCTGATGTTGGCCAGTGACCCTGTCTTTGGGCATGTGTGTGTTGACCACAGGACCAGCCTGCAGGAAAAGCTCCCATAATAATGGCTCAGACACTTTCTCGTCCAAGCCGCCGACATACACAGTGGCGTCTGAAAAAATGAATAATCAAGAACTCAAAATAAACTTCATTCAGTCCAGCTTTTAACCTTGGTTTGGGTTCAGTCAAAAAATAAAAGCCAACGACTGCTGCAGCTAATTTTACATTTATCATGTATAAATACCAAATGGGTTTGCTTGTTTTTCTTCCTTTTACAAAATTTCCGATTGAATACATTAAGTCTGGTAGCCTGCAGAGGAGATTTATCTTTTGTCATTGAATAAATGATGATTTACTGTGATAATAATGAATTTCAATCTTATTATAACTAGTGTTGGATTTTATATGAGCTGAACTTTCAAAAACTTTTCTCAAAATAATATGTAAAAGCTTCATTGTAGTGGCTAAGATTAAAGTTACACAAGCAATAGGATCCCTTCGCTGCATACTAATTTTGAATGAAAGCTTGTAGCATTTCAGTTCTTTGGAAAAGATATTTAATACTCTATTGAGATTACGCCACATTTGATAAAATATCAAAACAATAATACACAATTAGTAACCTAATAGTTTAATATGTTGTCCTTAATTATTGTGTGTTCCTTGAAGGCTGTATTAGAGCTAAATAATAAAGCTTTATGACCTTAGCAATTCTTACTGAAGTGAACAATAGCTAACCTACAAGTTTAGCCATTTGAAACGTAATAATAATTATTATACTTTCTGCAGACCACATTCCTCATCAAATGCTGTGTAAAAGCACCTTAAGCGAGACTGAAATCTTATTAACTATCAGAAATAAAGTCTGATCATTTGTTTAGTCAGTGATCGCTGAGTTGTACCACTGTTAGCTTGCTAAGCTAACTTTAGTTGTTAGCCAACAGGACGTGTCTCTCTGCGTTCAATATGTTAACAAAAGTCGCCACATTTAGAACAATTAAAACTCAACGCTACACATAGGTTTCTCTGCAGCAAAAACAGTAAAATAAGTTAAAGTAAATATAAATTAAACTGCTAGGTTAGCGGCAAGCCATGCTAACAACTGAACACTTCCATGTGATCGACCGGTTGTTTAACACAAACTGTTAGCTAACCAGGCGGCCAGAGACGCTCATAAAACGATAAGGTAAGCAGAATGAGGCGTAACACACAGGCAGATTCAAAAACGACCTAAACAAAAGGCTGAAAGAGGTATAATAATGATGCAGCTACCTTGGTTTCTCTCTGAAATTGGTCCCGCTGCCATGTTGAATGAACAACGCACGGCGAGCGTCCTTAACTGAGGCCCCGCCTCTTCCTGTTTGTGTGCCGGAGGTGGAAATAATATTACAAAATGAAAGAATCCCTCCAAATTTCTGCATGTTTTAATAATCTTTTACTTTTGTATTTCGTAACTTTAAACTATTTGAGAAATTAGTTTATTCTTACTTAAAGAGGAATTGTATGTAATTGTATGTAATGTATATGTATGTAAATGTATTTACATTAGGCTTGCTTGTAATATAATAATTTGTCTGCGCCCCTTTGGTCTAAGGAGTGAGCAGCCTTTGGTAGCCCTTTAGAGGTGAGAGATCAAAGCAAGCCAAAGATTCTTTATTATGTTGAACTGAATGTATTTCAACTGCATATCCACAACAAAGGCTATCATCCACAATTGATCTGTTATGTTGTTTTATCCATTTACCTGTTTGAACCTTTTTATATACAGTCTATGGTTTCAACCTTAATTAAAAAGCTCAACCAGGGTCAGGGTCTGCATTTTAGATTCAGCTAGATGCCCCATACTGAATTCATTATATCACTTGTATTACAGTATTTCTTTTTATGTAACAGTGTTTATCTGCATTGTTCCTGTTTTGTGTGTCATAATACTCATTAAGTCATAATATTAACACATCTTGCCTGGAACAATTGTAAAGATTTTTTTTCTCTTTTTTCAGTTTTCTGGGTAATCAACGTTACCTCCATCAAAACACAGCAGTAGTCCAAATGTGATTTGGAGCATGTATCCAACGTTAAAATTTTATCTTAAATTGTGTGTGAAAAACTACTTTTTTGTTAGTGTAAATTGTACCACTAAACCATTAAAAATATTATCTATTTACTTAATCCACGTTATGTAGGTCCGTCTGTTCACCCTTTTACTAAGCAGTGAAGTAAGTGACATGACAAATGAATAAACATTTGTATGAGCAAATTTATTACATCATATAAATCTAAAAAGTATAAACATGGAATACAAAATGCTCCTAGAAAATACATAAAATAAGGGCCTTTATAACACTTTTATAAAACAATACTGTATTGAATAGGAAAAATATTTTAAAAAAAACTTAATCAACACATGCATCAAAGTGAAAAAAGCCCAAGTGTTTTTATAAAATGGATAGGAAAAAATAACTTGTTTAAAAAAACTTAACTGATCATGATAACAAACAAAAGTCAAAGGCATTTGTAAGAAGAGAACTCAAAAATCATACACACAATACACATCTAAATTAGAAGAAAATTGCAAAAACACACTTTAACATCTCTAGCCTCATCCCTGTCTATTTCCCATGTGGAATGAGTGCACTGGTAGATCAGTGTGTTTTTAGGTTGGACTTCATGGAACGATTCAACCACTAATGAATTCACAAAATGCATCGGCAGATGAGATCCTGTGAGTAGGAGTAAACCAAAGTGAAAAGGGAAATGTGAGATTCACAGGGTTGCATTCAAACTGAAGAACTGTGAGGTCAAAGTGTTCACTGTTTCAGTTCAAAGGCCTATTTTAAGTATTTCATGAAGAGAGCTGCAGGGTCTTTGCCAAGAAGACATTATTTAAAAAACATTTTCCTACTTGTGCTGCACACACATTTTGCAAGCTGAGTACCAAACAAACACTGTATAATGATTAGAAAAGCATACCAAAGGTAGTAACATTTCATAGATCCTTCATAATCTAATGTCATGTAACATATTTAATGAATAGTTTGACAATTTGAGAAATACCTTTATTCACTTTCTGGTGGAGAGTCAGATGAAAAGATTGATATCACTACATCTGTACTATAAATATTAAGCCGCCACGAGCAACCAGCAGAGACTCTAGAAAGTTAATGGCCCCTAATGAATAGGCAAATTGTAATTTTTACACAGTTTTTTACAGATTAAAGAAATGAGAAATAGCATATTAACTTGTTAATTTTAGGGGTGCTGGTAGGCAAATTTTATTACTGTTCGACAGGGCTAGGCTAACCTTTCTGTCTTTATGCTACAGCTAACTGGCTGCTTTTTATGTAATGTGCACACATGAGAGTGGTGTCAATCTTCTCGGCTAACTATCCACCAGAAAGCAAATACAAGAATTCCCCTAAATGTCAAACTATTCCTTTAAGGTACTGTAACATTAATATAGCATGTGGTCTATATTTTAGCCTTTACATGAAATAACACAAAAATATCATAAAGCAGAGTAGAACATGCTTTAAAGACCTCATTAAATGAAATGAAAGTTTTCAGTTTTTTACATGTCAAACTATTGCATGTTACAATTTCCATAAAGGCACAATGATCCCAGGGAAGAGAAACAAGAATACAATAATAAAATTGGTTCTGGCTTTTGTCACACTCCATCTCCGCTTCTTCTTCTTCTTTTCTATTTGCCGTCTGCCAAAAATTTAGTGTAATCAGTTTCTGCTGTTGACAATCCAGCATTCAACAGCAAGACGGGCCCTCCTGCTGTTTAACGCACATAACTCAACACCCACACTTCCCTCCAACCAGAGCCTCTCATTATGAATTAAACTCTCACTTCCATTACATGGGGTCTTTAAAAGACTACTCTCTGAAAATCCTTCATGCTTATAATGTATTCAATACATTTTAGATAGATAGAGAAAAATAAAGATATCACATTTACAGTATAAACGAATTCAGGTCCTTCAACACAAAGTTTCATACATTGTTTTTTGCCCGTGGACACACACCAGCACTACTAACAAACAAATTCCAGTACGTCAAAAACATAAACCACAAATGCTGGTACTGTTTTGCATTGACTACAATAACTCATACACGATGAATCATTCATCAACTCCACATTTTTACTCCAGTCACCACTGTGTTCTTGCTGAGGTCCCGGGCCAAGTTTTAGTCGACAAAGCAACAGCTTCTCTTAACTCCTCCAGATGAAGCACATGATACAAACTCAATCTGTATCACGAGAGTAATTCAATAGTCTAAATGTCAAACAGCACTGCTTAACAGATCCCTTAGTTGATAGCACACTGAGAATATACATTCAGCTAGTGTCATGGCCACCAAGCGATCAGTGAACAATAAAATAGTTGTCAGGAGCCTTCACAAACAAAAATAAAATAGATAACATAGTGAGGGTTCAATATCTGATTTTTTTTCTCCAAAAACCTGAGCTGCTGTCAGAACAATCAGTCACCTGCTGACATTTTACAAAGTACCCACAAAATATTAGACAAGCCAATAAGTATGTTTCACTGCTTATTTAAATTTTGGTATTATTTGAGGATTTCCACATACTTTTGTCTCTGTTGTTCTTGCCGTGTTTGTGGCAACAAAATATTCTGATTATTCATGGACACAGGGTACTTGTCATCAAGGTTTAAAGACCCATACATTTGACCAGCTTCACTTGACAGACTCCAAAAATGCTATGTGCAAGTAAACCCACCCAAAACATGAAAAAAACACACTTCAAAATGATCCATACCCTGATCAAATGTGTTTGGTTTTATGGGTCATATTAACGTATGTCCTGTACATTCACCGATGAAAGGCTGGCTTTGTTTCTATACGTCTTCTTTGACTAAATACTGTATGAAATAAGGAAAGAAACAAGTAACATGTAAACCTCAGTCAGCTGGTATGCCAAGCATGTTTACAGGTGTTTTTTAAAGCACTGTTATTGTATCCTGTAGTCACTAGGCACAAAGAGGTAACGGCTATAGCGGCAGGTGTGTGTTTTATGGACGGCTGTGCATACTGTAAGTCAAAGGCCTGATTACCTGGTCCTCATAACAAAACACAAGAAACCTAAAAGTTCAGACGACATCACCTTTAAATCTATGAAGGGATCGATACTGTTACCAGGAATCCTATGGAGTGTGAAGGCATGTTTCCAAATTGGATGGTAGGTTTAGTGAGAGGGCAGGGTGGCAGTGTTGGCTGCACTGAGTTGGCCCACGGCTAACATCAGGATGTCTTTCTTCTCTTTGTAAAAACGCAGTTCTCTGCCTGCCAGCCTGGCGTCCTCCAGTTCTCGCTCTGTCGAAGCCACCTCCTGCGCAATAGTGGCCGCCACGCTTTGTTCCCGGTTCACCCAGTCGGCAGCCATCTGAGTTCGCATGTCATCGTCCAGAGCCCGGTGGGAATAGTGGGCCAGCACTTCCTGCAAATAAAATAAATTCAGCAGTGTCACACAGGGAAGGCTAAGTGGTCTTGCCAACTCGAGATCAACACAAGACTTAAGTAAATCTTTGTCCGTGACTGGCAAAACTCTCAGCTAAATGATATAAAGTATCGTGTTTCCAATTTAAAGTAGTGAAGCAGTGCCAGAAACGATCAATCCACATTAAATACAGTTTCTTCTTGAAGTGTTTTTCAAAGATTCAGTGTTTCCGCTCTCAGTTACATTCCTTGAGTCGCAGTGGGCTGCCAACTCAGTTTTTAGCACCACAGCAGTCCCTGGCCTCATGTTACCTGACATATAACTGCTCCCACTGAATTTTAAATGTGTTAAAAAAGAGAGAACTGGTATTGTATCAGTACTTGATATCAGCAGATAACTTAAGTATGTGGTATCGGGAAAGTAAACCTCAATTTGTTGGTGTCCAAATTTGGAGGTACGTCAATGACAACTAGAGATTATTATTATTATTATTATAAAATCAATCGTTTAGGTAGCATGTGTTAGAATTTGGGAGCTTGTTTTCCAGCTCACCCCTGCACTCTAGCAATGCTCCCGCTCTTGGTGAGCAGAGAAAATGTTTAATCTATCTGGACCGGTCCTGCAATGAAGGGTTAGACTCTCTGTTTAGGAAACTAGATGAAAAAGCGATGAAAACTTCTACTGTGCTTGGATAACTGAACCCTCTCTGTGAGATTAATGACAGTACCTGTCGAGAACACTGTCGTTCTCTCATGGCTTTGAGACTCCCGTTCCAGTGCAACAGCTGGAACACAGTCATCAGCTCCTGAAACACAAACACAGCCAAGCCAGCAGCAATAAGGCATCAAACTCTTCAGAACGTAAAAGCTTCAGAACACTCAATATGTAGCAAGTTCAGTATTGCAAAACATGCACACTTCCCTAAGACTTCCTGTTTCCTATTACTAGACACAGGTTTAATATGTTTTAGCTTCAAACTAAAGCTAAAACATAAAAACAGAATATCAGAGTGTAAGATGCATCCACACAAAATGTTTATTTTATTTGTAAAGGGGTGTCACTGGTATGCAACTAGCATTCAAACTAGACATTTCTTTAAAATATTTACATGGTCTCTATATTTACATTTACATTGTATGTATGCATATTCAAGCTCAACACATGCAAAACACTTTAAGAAAGCACCTGGGCTCAAACCTCAAAAACATTATTTTCACACTATTTGGGAGTGTCTGAGAATGACACAGACATTCCTGAAGTTTAAGTACCTGAAACTCCAGCATGGATTTTCCTTTGTTGGACTCAAGCATGAAGCGAAATGCCCCAATTCCTGTGTTGGGATTGTCAGCCTCTTCTCTGTTACCCTGTAAACAACAACAGCTAGTTAATTAATGTGCACACAACAGCTTGGCAAACACTGGATTTTTGGGTGAATATAGTGATGAGAAAATAATGACGATATGAAGAGGGGATATCTAAAATGTGTGTTGTACACAGAATTAGACATTTTTTAAAGTTTCTCCAGAGATTTAGGGGAGTGGTTTTGTGTATTGTGTATTTGTTTATTTACCCCATTGATGTGATATGTACTATGAGCTCTTAATAGTATTTATTACTGCTCTTACTAGTATGTATTGTTAGTTGTAGATCTGTATTTTATGCTCTGTTGATGCTTGTATGTTTTTCCACAAATGTAAGTCGCTTTGGGAAAAAACGTCTGCCAAATAAGTAAATGTAGATGTAAATGGTTTACATTTAAAAACTATAGATTTACGTAATACATTTTAAACAGAAGCCACCTTGGAAAGTGTGAGATTTTGAGAGGCAAATTTAGGCAAAGTAATCTTCCTTAATGTTCTTTTCAAAACATCACTTACTGTGTTGTGCAAACTTTCAAATCATCTGCTGTACTGCAAATGTTCACGTGCATGTTGCCAACTGTATTACATATACATACATATTGAGTCATATGCAGTACTCGTGTACTTACGTGTGCCCATGTGGTGTTATACTGCAGATATACTGTTACTTTCCTTCCTACGGACTGACTGTAAATTTATTATACGTAACTTACATTGAAGGAGGCCAGGGCCTCACTGACGCTCTTCTCAATGAAGTCGTCTGTGATGCGACGGGAGGGGTGTTCATTGAAAACTGAGTTCATCAGGGCAATCTTGGCAGCACTGCGCCTTGCCTCTGCCTTGGTGGGACAGAACTGTCAAACAGTGAAAAGAACATGCATTAGCAGTCAAATTCTTTCAGAAATACAAAATATACATTCAGAGAAGCCAAAGACAAGCAGCGTTTCTGTGGAGTAAAGATAGCAACAGTGTGCACAGACCTTAGTGTTCTGTCTTGTGGGCTTAAGTTTGCTTTATATTGATAACATAACACTTGAAGGACCATTTTACTTACAATAATCATCCAGAATGAAGGGTTTCTCAAAAACACAGCTCATTCATTGATGTCCAAATGTCACTATTAACATCCATCTATCCATCCATCGTCAACCGCTTATCCTGTGTACAGGATCGTGGGGTGGCTGGAGCCTATCCCAGCTACTATTAACATTAAAATTAAAATAATCATGCTAAGTAAATGCAGACACTGTACCTGGAAACTTCCGAAGCAGCTGCCTCCAGGAAGACTAACATAGCAAACATATGGAGGGGTGTTGGATGGGACCATTTCATAAACAACCAGAGCGCCATTCCGCAGGTCAGCCCCTCTGGTCAGCTTCATCTGCCAAAACTCCTGTAAAGCTTCCACCACGTTTACTGCGGGGCACAGAGATAAAAGCAGTCGTGTCACATTGTGGTATAACAACACTTTCTTTTATCAAAAAACCTCCACTGACATAAAAACATTCTGTTTGCTAAATATCTAAATATTAAATGCTTGTTACTTGCTAGTCACTGGCTGTGCAACATCCTCTCTAGACACAAAGGTGAAAAGGGTGGAGGGGGGGGATCATCTCAAGGATGCCAGAGGGTTTTCCTGAAATATTTAGGTGGCTGGTTAGAGGAAATTCTGCATCAACTCAGAGGAGCTGCTTAAAGAAACACACCCTCAACTCAACACTTTATGAGCCCATGTGAGAAAGTTGCATTCCTGCCCTCCAAAGGGAAACAACAACAAAGAAAAGCAGTAAAAATGGTCGACTGAGTCAGAAATGATCATCTGGGTTTGCAGCCAACATTATGCAGGGCTCTTTGACTTCTGTTACCGCTCAGCCCTTCCCGCTGTGCTCCCACTGTTTGATTCGAAGACGGGCATGCTGCTTCTCGCTCTCGTACTGAGTCTGGAGCCTGATCAGTACGTTTTAGAGCTGCAGCTTTGAGATTATTGAGGCCTCCATAAACAAGCATAGATATACACTGACATCAGATATAGAAGTCCCTAAACTACAATACTCTTACTGTGTGTAAAGTAAAAGGCACACTAAAAACTGTTCTCTTGTTGTTAGCCAATTATAAAGTAATGAGGTATGTGCTAGTACAAGCTGCTCTATTATTACTTTAACAGCAAATACATAAGAATCCATAACGTATTTTGTTTAAAATATTTGGGTTTTTTTTATCAGTTTTTAGCATGTCCTGAAAGATAAGCAGAGAGTGACAGGAAATATTGGCAAATAGTGGAGGACGACATGTGACAATGCTGCTAGCTCAGACTTAAAATCACAGTGCGGCAGTGGTATCAATCAGCACATTTCTGACAAATGTGTCAATGGGAAAAGTAAAAATATCATCACTGACAGAATTACTTGACTTTGACTTTATAGCCTTAATAGTTTTTCGATGAAAATTTAAGCCTAGTAATTTCTATGACAAATTTATAGCTATAACGCAGAGAAAAATAAAGAAAACCCAAAGCAAAATGTAGTGTAGGGGAAATAATTACAGCCAAAATGCATGTTTTTTTTGGAAATCATTTCTGTAATCATTTACCTAACACCCCTTTCTTCCCAAGAGTAAATCACAAAATTGGAGCAACATTAAGACAAAAGTATCGCCCTGATAAACCAGTCTTTATGGTGCTGCCAGAGTTGACATGTTAAGTAGCCTAAACGGGATAGAGGAGGGAAGAAGCTGTTAGTCAGAGAGCATGGGGGGACAATCTTTTGGAAATCCTATTAACAGGAATACTTGTATTAGCTCCAACTGCCAACATAATAGCAATTTTTTTGGTCTGGTGTTAGTTTAAGCATAGCTCTTACCGGTTTGCTGATAAAAAAAATACTTTTAAAAAAGGTAGGTAAATAATTATTATGATGAGGCAAATCGTCAATCAATGTGAGCACAAATAATATAATAATAAATTATATTTTTCTATAAATAAAGTTGTTACAATTGTAAATGTAACATGGTTATGAAAATTAAACCTATGTGGTACTGACATACTAAGAGTTTTAGTCTGGATGAGACACAAAACATTTTTGGTCATCTCTAAAAAGATGGCTAAACTTCATTTTTCTCAATAAAATACTGAATAAACAGATTTTACTCTCTATAGGCTCCATATTTGCTGACAGTGGTATGTAGCCTTAAACCCCTGTCTTTCCTTTATTAGTAGGCTTTAATAATAATTCCTTAATATTATAATATTTTTCACCAGTAGTTTACAGTGTCCTATGTGAAACAAGAGAAACTGAACGTGGCTAATTTTGGGGGTATTATAGTTTATTGTTCGTAAATGTAATCCCCGAGGAACTCCTTAATCCTTTAATGAAGTGGTTCATGCCACAGTTATATAGCTGTGTAAATATCAGAGGAAAACTTTTAATTCCAGACAGAACATTACGTTGATACTGCATCAGGTGAATATCATCGTAGTAGGCCCAACATGGTAAAACACTATAAATTGGTGATATTTGACACTATGTGGCCAAACATGACACAGGAATGTAGCTCGTGTTTTTTCCGCTGCTAATCCACTTCCAAACAAATGGCGCAGCTAAAGTGGCTTTCTGCTCTTCAAAACTCCCCAAGTATAACCAGAACAACATGACACAGATTAACACTATCATCTCCACATTAAACAGATCTTAATCGCCGCTGGACATTACCTCTGCCATAACCTTGTGTGTGTTTGGCGAAGCTGCGGACCACAGCCTCCACCGCCTCCTTCAGCACCGCCGGGTTCCCCGGGTTACAGTGGCCGGCAGCCCCCGGCCCCAGCCCCGCACCGATCCCGCCGTACAGGCTGTGGAGCTGCAGCGGAGGCGGCGGCGGAGGAGGCCCGCAGGAAGCGGCCAGAGAGGCCGGGGAGGGCAACAGCGGCGCGATGGGGACCGTCACCCCGGGCCGGAGAGAGGAGCGGAGGGTCCCGGTGGTTCCCGAACCGAACCCAATCCCTGGCTGTAGCCGCTGAGGGCGGATACTGTCCGGGATAACGTTAGATTCCATTGTCCCAACGTAACGTCTGCGAAGTCCCTGTCTGGATGAAATTTACTCCGCGATCAACCCCTGACGGTTTCTGGTTCAAAAATGGTCTCTAAGAGCTGAATGAACAAAGTGTCTACAGGGTTTTGTCAATCACAGCAGAAAAAAGTACTTAGCCGATGTTCATTCGACACATATCACTGCTGCTATGCATCCTCACTCTCTGGATTAGGCTGCGGGATTGTCAGTCAAATGGTGCCTTCAAGGACCCCTCGCATTTTAGGCCACATATTCTCAGCTAAAGACTTTTTTGCACGTTTAGCCATTGATATCCGTAGTTTTGGTCTATTATCTATATCCTACATTGTGGCTGTGTGATGTTTTTTATTATGTGCTCTATTGTAGATATGTAAAGTGATGTGTGTTTGTATAATATTAATTTTGTAATATCACTCTGCACAAGGTTTTGTTGTTGTTCAGGTCAGTGCTCCACACTGCAGATTCACTACTACTCTGTTTATGGGATAGATGTCACATGTCTGTTCATCCTGTGTGTGTGTGTGTGTGTGTGTGTGTGTGTGTGTGTGTGTGTGTGTGTGTGTAGAGTTTCTTACCTGACTTGAGTGTCTAAGGACAGATTATGTCATATGCTATACATATAGTAAAACCCTTTATGGCAAAATTCTGATTCTGTGTTACTATGCATTAAACAAATTAATTAAATTTACTCTCACAATAGTAACCTTGACTTTGACTTCTCATGCAATCCAATTTACAAGTGCAATTTGTAACATTTGTAATGTGCTGTTTTTATTGACATTAGGTCAGAATAGTCAGTAATTACAATTGTTTAGGCCCTTATTAGTAGTATTGGATTGAATTACATTACATTAAAGGTGTTTCTAATGTTATATAGAATATTTAAATGATGGAAGATGTGGTGCCACTAAAAAATGATAAACAAGCAAATTACACTACACAGAAGAATAGTTATTCACCAGATATTACTTATAAATGCTTGTTTGTAATGCTAACATGTTAATCTAATTTGTAAAACCAGCCCTTTAATATTTGAGTCAATGACAAACTGTGCTAGAGACATTTTAAATCTGTTGAAGTTTTCTTATTGCTAATAGATACTGATGGTGTAATTGTTTACTCAATTCCCCTTTGCATACATTAGGTAGTGGGCATAGTAAAGTAGTCAAATGGAAGAGCTTGTGCTGTAAAAGCTGAACAACAAGGGGGGAAGAGACTGCAAGCATAAGGCTTTAATACAATTACTTGAAGAGCAAACTCTGAAAAGTCAAAAAAGGTCATTACACTTTTACTTCATAGTGTATATTTGAACACAAGCACGTAGTAGTGACATTCCCGCTATTTACTACGGCACCTTAAGGTAACATTCAAAGTCAGAGAAATATCGAGACAAGAAATCTGAGCCTCCTCTGTTTTCCTCTGGCACCAAGAGAGTACAACTACAGTGTGGGTTTACAGCTCCAACTCTGCAGCCTGAAGCATGTGATTAAAACTTAGAAGCGGAGCAACTTAGTTTACTCGATAAGAGGACAAGAAAAAACGGGCGATCTATCTTTGAAACAGTGATAGAGATGTGATGCACGTTTGAGTAAGTGGACCACCAACTTTGTGCAGAACAAAGCCTTGGAGAGGAAATGGGACCTCCTCTTGTGCTTCCTAAATGTGTTTTTTTTTTATGACTTTCTGGAACTTGTGTAATTTTGCATTCTTTCTGTGGTCTGTTCTGAGGCCACGGGACTTAAGAAGCATTGGAATATCTGGCTATGAAAGTCTCACCGAAGAAAATTAAAAATAGTCTAAGATCTAACAAATGAGATGTGGCCTGACAGCGTTGTTTTCTTTAGAGTAGCCTACACACACACAATTGAAAGCAAAATTAACAAGACATATATTGCAATTGTAATGAGTGTTTGTCTCACTGGAGGGCGTGCTCTCTTTTCATTAATCGTTAATAATCTCAGATGCAGCTCAGTGACGCTTGGTCGCTGGTGTTGTTCTCCAGTCGTTTTCTGAGGCTTAGTTTGTATGAGCTGCTGTGTGTTTGCTGCTCAGCAGGGCCATTTAATTTGCTCGGGGTCTGTTTTTGGCAACGCCAAGCAACATGATGGATACAACTTTAATGCAGGAGACTTTGAGGCACGCTAAAGCAGAATAAGGGTTCCTCTGACCTATATAGTGAATGTCTGATTTTTCCCCTCATTGTTCATCATAGTGAGTTTACCTGTCAGCTATAGTTACTAGGTACTTTTCAGAAATTTGCATAAAGACATATATGATAAGCTTAGAAAAATATAATTCTGGCATTAATTGTAAGCAGTTCCACCAAAAAGACATTTCCCTTCAAAACTTTTTACATGGTTTCAGTTCAATAACTAAAGAAATAGAATGATCCAATATTTCACAAAATAGAAAAAATTCCAAAAAAACACCTGACCACTACGTTGGGAACCACTGAACTAAACTTCCTAGCTGTATATAAAGCAGTTAAACTAGCTCCACCTCGACCAGCCACAACAGTAAAATGCTACTTACACATTGTTGCATCAGTAACAATCTAACAATGTAAAATATTCCAGTCACAGGGCCATTTTCTCTGCAGAACAAGTACTTTTACTTTTGATATTTCAAGCACATTTTGCTGGTAATACTTTTTACTTAAGTAGGAGTTTTTAACTTGTAAGTTGTTTTACATTACACATTTTTATTCCACTATATGTATAAATATAATTTCTAGTAAACAGGGTTGGTGTCTGACAGCTGTAGTTACTTAACAGATTAAAAACATTTGATCATTTTATGAAATATGAAACATATTAGATGACCAACCCAATATAAAGCACATAAACTAGATTAAATTAGCTCCACCTCGACGAGCCAAAACATTAAAATGCCGCTTAATATTAAGGGGCAATTCTGTATAATGAGTACTACTGTATGTCCTTTGATACCGCTAAGTACTTTTTGCTGGCAATGTTTATGTTTTCTCATTTTAACTACTAAACTGTTCTTAACACCTCGTCCTGCTGCAACATTTTTATAATATCCAGGTCTATGTCACCCCTGCATGCCTTGCATACCACAGCAAAGAATGTTCGGTGTCTGCAGCTCTGTTTTTTGTTGTTTTTTTGTAAAGGATGGATTTGAGAGACATAAACAACCAAATCTGTTTCCACCAGGGGAGTCCAGGCCAGTGGTGAACAGACTCAGGACAGAGAGAATAATCGCTTGCTGAAAACATTCCCACATCTGGTTTTGATCTAAGCTTTATAGGCAGAATCGGACTTTTAAATCTCTGGTGCAGGGCTTTCCCCATCAGATGAACACAGACTAACAGTAGAGTCGTTCACGTTTTATTAAACAGCTCATGTTGTTTATATCAGTTGCTGACTGGGGTAGAGTGGGGTTGAGAATTGGGCTAATTACTTTATAACAGCCATAAAGATAGATAATAACACCCTGTTGGATATAAACCAAAGGTTCTCTTTAGAAAATAGGTTTTGGCTTTTCTGTGACCAGGAGACATAACTCTTAACCCAGTACTTACCATTTACCCATGAGCCTCTCCAGATGATCCAGAATGCTGCGGCATGTGTACTGATAAGAACAAGGAAAAGAGATCATATTTCTTTCTGCTCACCTACCAAGTGTATAATTCTATAAGTATAATTGTCAGGCACCTTCATATCTTAAAGAGCTCATAGTACCATGTTGCGCCGCTAGAGCTCCTATGGTCTCCAAAAGTAGAATGGAAACCAGAGCATTCAGCTTTCAAGCTCCTCTTCTGTGAAATCATGTCCCAGTTTGGGTTCAGGAGGCAAACACCATCTACACATTTAAGAGTAGGCTTAAGAAGTTACTCTTTAATAATGCTTATAGTTAGGGCTGGCTCAGGTGAGCCCTGAACCCTGAAATCTTTGATGCCGCCGGATGAAAAGTCATTGGGATGGTGGATGGACATACAGACAGACATTGCCGTAAGGAATAGAGACAGCTAATATAAGAAAGGTAATATAAGGATTTTTTGAATGCTGTTACATCTTATGATGATCCCAGAGGAGTGATAGATTCTGACAACATGAAACTTAAATTTTATGTCCACACTTACATTTCTTTCCTTTATTTAATGTTTATTTTCATTGGGGCAGGTAAGGGCCGCTGCCACATACCACAGCATGTGTAGCGTAGATGGACCTTTAAACATTTAAACAACACACATCACTTCAATGAATCATCAATCAAGTGGAAAGCACCTGATAATTTATGACTACAAGCCTCATCACTCATTTAAAAGGTAAATGACTAAAAACTTTAGCACACTACCACCTACACAAAGTTTTATTCTATTGTAAAAATTATTAAAAACTTTACCTTTCTTAACAGAAATAACTAATTATAATTTTTAAAAATACTTTACAACACAATCTTCAGAAGGCATCCAAAATTCAACAGTTAATTTTACAACATTCTGTCAGTTATCTTATCTGTTGAAGCTGATGTAGCAAAACACCAACGTTCTCCCAAACAGGCCCTCACTGTCATCATGGTGATGATGTTACTGGTGATAAAGTGTTTTATTTAATCAATATGATAAGACGCACACTCATGTTGGAGAGTCAGCAGAGGGAGTGTTGAACTTTGGTATGTTGGCCCCGGTGGCAGACTGCGCAGCAAGGGTCAGCCCCGCGAGTCCCTTTCCAGCACAAACATCCAATAATGTTGTCTTTATCTTGTCCAATAAGAATCTCATCATGACAGGGTTGCATTGCCTCGCGGGACTATAAGAAGTGTGATTTTCCTACAGGAAGGCACCATCCAGTCCAGATTCTCCTGTGGTACAGGTGAGGTTAAACTCTGTTCTAGACAAATTCTTCTTGAATGTAAAATTACCAACTGTAACCAAATTTAAGGCTGAAATGTAACTTTTTTTAATGTAAAATTTGCCTTTTAATCACTTTGAGAATTAATGAGAACTGATGTTGAATTATGGCAGGGGGAGCATTTAAACACGTATTAAAAAAACACCTATTTGTAGGATTTGTTCCTGAAGGTGTTGAGGTTTCTGAATTATGTAGTTAATTATATCTACTATATATTTAACGTTTTCAATGTTTTTATTTAAAGTGATGGTATAATCGCATTCAATCTGTTTTGTTATTATTAATAAAATGTAATGTCTTTATTCATGGATTGTGAACACTGTCACCAAATCCAACAGAGAGGTTGTTAACACACCCAAAGCTCAAAACATGTAGAAAAACAGAAAAGACTGTATATTTTTATACACTCAGAGTTAAACATTCTCTGCGTAAAAAGGGCAAAATCAAATTTAACTACAGAACAGTGGTATTTATCATGTAACACATTGTTGCAAAGACATCTGCAATACTTTACACTTCACATGCCACTCCATGTTGAAGAAGTTCTACATTTCTTAACGTTTTGTGGTAATGCAGTTCTGGCTTTTGCAATGTAAACGTACAACTGATTAGTAACTTAACTGTGACTCTAGTAATGAATTACATGTGATCAATACCACTGTGATGGATTACCTTTTACAAGCTAATTTCTTATTTCTTTGTGTTTTTTTCTTTGTGATCCCCTTCAAGTTTAAAGAAAGTTCAAAAGAATTCATGAAAACCCAAAAGAGACACTGAAGAACTGATGTGTTTACAGAATTCAAAGCAGCATAGTGTTATCCTGAAGAGTCTAACTTTAAACACAACTGAAGTGATTAGTTTATTTTTATGTTTTTGTTTTTAAGGAAGACTGCCGTCTTTTACATCTGGTATGTGGTATAAAAATATAATACCAGGCAAGTGGATGTTTAAAAATAAAAAGCCTTTAATAAAAAATGGCCTAGTACATTATGAAAAAACAGCAATATGTTATGCAAAAGTTTAAAAAAAATCTTTGGGGTGTAGCAGTTTGAAAATCATGTGAGCTTTTATACTTTTGAATGAAAGCTATGAAAAAACAGCATATATGTTTGAACACAGAGGATCATTCCTGACCTTGGGAACACGTAGTGTGCCAAATTATTTCAAACTCAAGGTTGACTTACAAGGTTTTACTGTAGCTGTTGACTCGATATCTCTGATAAGCCAGATACAGTTTACAAGTTAGTGTGTGGGGTTTGGACAAACACAAGACTAAAAAATATTTATTTAATTACCATGAGAAAAGGCCAGCCTGTGATTCCTAGAAGAATTTTTATCAGTGAGTCATCTGATTGAACAACAGAAGGCTTTCACAAATGTATGATTACACTGCAATAGGGCAAAAATGAAGGAAGGAACTTAGAGCACATAAACGTTCAAAATAATAAGATAAAGTTTGTTTTTGTAGGTCTTTTCCACTCAGCAACCATGAAATTCTCCCTCATCGCAGCTGTCGTTGTGCTTGCTCTGGCACAAGGTATGACCTTCACACAGTTGCATAAAAGTTCTCCAAATTTGAGAGTGTAAAAGTATTTTGGTTTGTTACACCACTGTGAAAAACAACTTACTATTTCCCTATCCCCATGGATCTTTGGAAACTCACAGGAAGCTTTGCACAAGATGCTGCCGATCTTGAAAGGCTCAGTCAGTACTTTGAGGAGATGAAGAACAAAATGACTGTGGAGCTGACCGAGATCTTCCGCAACCAGGATCTGGCAAACCAGGCTCAGTGAGTACAGAGGACACCTCTACATATAAAGTGAAGGTTTAGTCATGACTCACATGCTGAATGATTAATATGTACTTTCTGCTGACCACTCTGGACCTTGTCTGTAAATTTACGAGTTGTAACTTCTACTGAAGCTCTCAATGTTTATGTAAGGTGGGAACAAAAGTCAACGCAGGAAAAAGCAGAGGTGGAATAAGTATATTTCTTCAAGTATTGTACTTGAAAATAAATTTGAGATACTTGTACTTTACTTCAGAATGTCAGTCTTATGCTAGTTTCTATTTCTGCTTTCAGAGGAAAAGTGTTAAGAGTTTACATACAAAACAAATGATCACTTTATACAATATGATTCATTATTAGAAATTAAAGTACTAAGCAGTAAATGAAGTAGTTAAAATTAGATCCATGTCAACCAGCTACAACACTAATGCATGCATAATAATAATTTAATACTAATCTAATAGTCATGTTTTTGTATTATGGGTATATTAGTTTTGATGCTATAATAAATGTTGTTTTAATAACAATAATAATATTAATAACAATAATAATAATTCACTTATAGAGCACTTCTTAAAACAAAGTGCTTCACAGAGACACACAGAAAATGATTAAATAAAATACAACAGTGAATGATAAACTACATGAGGGGCTAAATTAAAAAAATAAATTAAAAAAATAAAATAATGGATATTATTTAATAAAATTAAACATTAAAAAACAACAAAATAAACAGGCAGCTAAGATAAGGTCAGGATATACTTTTCAATAAAAGGAATTTAAAGAAATATACTCTGGAGCCAGGTCATGCAGATCCTTGAAAGTAATCAATGGGAATTAAAAATCAATCCTAAAACAAACGGAGAGGAAATAAAACCGTGTACTTTTAAGAGTATTTTTATAGTATTGCTACTTTTACTTACTTATTACTATTACTTGAGTTCTTCCACCACTGTTAAATCCCTGTCATTAATCACATATGGCAGTTTTTCTGCCTTTATCACATTAAAAAACACAAATAGTACAGTATTTATTACTAAATTTGTATTTCGAATTGTGAAAGCTTATGAAGAAATCATGTCAACTTAATATAAATTAGTAAAGGAAATGTATCTCACAGAACCACCTGTACTCACTTCTTCTTTTGCAAGCATAAGAAATCAAAATGTTGCCAGTTTGTCAGAAGCGCAGGACACATGTTACTAACAGTGTGTGATATGTAGGCCAAACAGGTGCATTGTATTTTTTAATATATGGTTGGTCATTCATAACATTCTACCCCACAGGACCTTCATGGCAGACAAGAAAACCCAGCTGGAGCCCCTGGCCGCTCAGATCCAGGAGCAGCTGAAGACTGTTGCCACCAGTGTTGAGGAGCAGGTCAAGCCCCTGGCTGCCAACGTGCAGGCTCAGATCCAGCCCATGGTGGATAACTTCCAGAAGCAGGTGGAGGCCATCTTCCAGAGGATGACAGAGCAGGTCAGGGCTGTTGGCAACTAAGCTTGTCCTTTCCAGAAGATGCAAATATGCCTCCTCCATCTTCTCTTTCCTGGACTGAGTTAATGGAGCTGCTTGCATTTAATGGCTGACCTGAATGTGCAGGCGGAAGTACAACAGCTTAAGATGTGTTTCAGTGATTGTTTTACATTGACATTGTCATCTCTCTCTGCCCCAAAGCACAATTAAAACTTGTAACACAACCTCAGTGTCAGTTTTACTTTGTGCGTTTGATTTTTGCAAATTATTTTGACTGCTTTACCATTGGAGTACTGAATTATTTTGATTGAGGCAACAAAAACTAACACCATCTCACGATCAACTTGGTATATGACTTGGCATTGGACTGATAATTCGGGATGATAGCTGGCATATTTTAAATAATTGGCTTCGGCAGATATCTGCCCTCACAAGGCCAATATACACAAAGTAGGCAGCATCGTCAGTATGGCTGCTGTGGAACGTTAGCGCTCCCCCTTCTGAGTTTTGGGAAGATTGTGAAAATATTAATACCATCCTAAATGACAGCTAATCTAATCTAAAACCATTACTGGAATCTCACATACTTCACTGTCCCTTAAACACCGGTCACACAAATCTACTGCATAACCTACAGTAGATTTCTATTTTACTAATTAATCAAAATTCCATCTAAAACAAGACGTTACTGGCAGAGATTAACCATGTAATGTATATTAGACTGAAATTTTCCCCACAGAGTGCAGTTATACATGACTTTTCTTTGTTTTGATATCGGCAATATAGATCTGCCATCAACCCATATGAGTTATCTCTAGTACGAGTGAGAGGAACAGGCTTATTCTGACAATGTGTAATTTCACTAACAGCCAACAATGGACACAAACTGATTATTTTATTAAGTTTTATTCAAGCAAGCAAGGTCAAGGGACATTTCACAATAACAGGCGTCTACAGCCCAAACATTCAAACATTTAAAAGGGATAAAATGGCAGAAAGGAATGCTTTCAATCTTGGTTTGTCACAATTCTCCTTTAAAACCCTCATAAAATTTTCTATTTTAACTTTTTCTCTTTTTTTATGCATTTTCTCTTTAACTCCGCAAACCAGGCCTTGTTTCTGTTCATTACAGGCCTGACTGGAGACTTGTTTCCATTGGTATTTTTAATATATTATTTGACTTCTTTTTACTTTGTTTTGTGTATTTTCAACTTTTTCACTGTTTAATTCTTTTCTCCATCGGTGAAGCTAGTCCCAAGGTTCCCCACTCCTGTGAATAAACAAAAACAGAATCAGGGATGTGCCTTTTTTTAACCCCGCTTTGCCATAGAATTTGCAGGCAGTATTAAAACTCATATTCAACTTTCATGTTGAATAACAGTTGGAATAACAGGCTTTTGATGAGTATACTCTGCTTGTAAAAAGCAGCTCTGAAACATGAGTTGTACCTTGGATTCAGACACTCTGGACACCAGCTGTATTTGTCACAGTCTTCTGTGCAGCCTCCTTGGCCTGGTGCGCTTGAAGCACAGCCACTGCCTCATCCACCTGGAAAAGAAAAAACTTCAGTGTTATCATGTTGGGATCATCTCAAAGCGCCCACTAAGATTCACCTTTCCTGTGTCCTAAACAATGACTCCCAACTAGTGAAGATAGAGACCAAGTACTAACCTTCGAGCGGAGAGACTCTGGGGACTCCAACATGTGAAGCAGCTCAGAGTTGTCAATCTCCAGCAGCATGCCGGTGATCTTTCCTGCCAGGCTCGGGTGCATGTTCTGGATCAGTGGAAACAGACGCTCACCTAGAGAGGCAAATAGAGAGGATTTAAGTTCCAATGGGCAATGAAAGTTAAGGTTAAATGGTACTGTACATACTGATCACAGTGAGAGGTGGGGATGAATGGTACATGAAGCTAGTCAAGCTAAAATGGTATGTAGTCATGAAGAGTTGTTGCAAACGCTTACCCAGCATCTGCTTCTGTTCCTGTGGTGGAGCAGCAGCCAGCATGGACGCAGTCAGAGGCTCCTGGCCCTGTACGTGCACAGCAGGCTGGGGCGGGGCGGGGGGGGGAGGGAGGGAGGGACATTTTTAAATGCATATCCAAATTGAACCTTTTCCACACATGGAGGGCAGACTTGTTCAGTAGGCCTGGTCTAACAAAAAAAATAAATAAATAAAAGTGTGTATCCTACCTGCTGCATGGTCACTTGCTGCTGTGCAGTCAAGTGCTGCTGGGGGTTGCGGACTCCTGCGGCGTACTTGTACTGAGGTACTACACGCACAGCAGGGGCTGCTCCAGCAGTGGGGTTGGTTGGTCGGGGGCCCATGGTCTGAGCAGCTGTAGGAGGAGGTGGGGGACAGAAACATCAACACAAAGACACAAGTAGCAGCCATACAGTTGAGCTGTATTTTCTGTGCAGTTAGGCAGACTATGGATTGAGTGTAGGTGACTGACCAACACGCTGGGTGGACATCATGCGGGGCACCTGGGAGGCAGGCCGCATGGCACCGAAGGTCTGAGGACGCGGTGCTGAGGGACGCATGGCACCCGGCATGTTCTGGAAGTCTGTGAACACACAAAACATAGTGGCTTCATGTGTAAGTACATACAACTGTTTTTGTTTGACTGCATCTTGGGTTGCTTTTAAATTGCCAGTAATTATACACAATGACAGGACACGTTTAAAAAAAAATTTAAAAAAAAATTTTAAAAAAGGGGGCTGGATACTCACGTTGAGGGCGGACACCTTGGGTGGCCCACCGTGGGCTTGGGCGGAGCTGGGCCATCTGTCCAGCAGCTGGGTAGTATGCACGGTTCTGGGCCTGAGGTATGGCCGTCATGAAGTAACCAGAGGGCGGGGCTGGCTGGTAGGGATTGATGACTGGGTTTGGCACTGCACGCACGCTGGCCATGCGCTGCATGTACTGGTTGGTCAGGTGGGCTTGACGCTCCTCTTTGCGCTGAGCCAGGGCCACATACAAAGGCTTGGTGGCTACAATGCGTCCATTCATTTCTGTCACCGCTTTGGTGGCTTCCTCTGGGGAAGAGAAGCAGACAAAGCCGAAGCCTTTGCTGCGCCCACCCTCCATCATGACCTGAGAGCGAGAGAGTGAGATGAAACTAATGAATGAACCTGGACACAAAGAGAATCAGTACAGGTAAATGTAAGCAGTTTCACAGCCATCTATTCATTACAGAAGATAAGTAAACAGCTACTTCCAGTTCCTACCTTGGCACTGGTTATGGTGCCGAATGGCGAGAACTCCTTTCGCAGACGTTCATCGTCAATGCCATCATCAAGGTTCTTCACATACAAGTTGACACCCTGAAGATATGATAAAAGTTGTGTCAGCTTTTGTGTTTTCTTTTGAACACACTACATATTATTCACGAATAATCTAATGGCAAAGGACTTTAAAATGTCCCTTTTTTGAAGGAATTGTAGAGGTACTATGACAGGTTTCTCCAGGTCATGTTAAGTGTAATTTATATTTTTGCGTTGAATCAACGGCGTAGGCTACAGAGCTACGCCATCACCTGACATGCACCTCCTCAAAAATGTAACTACACATTGAGTCGACGCAGACCATAAGCACTGATTGGTCAGCTGGGTAGCCTCGCAATGCCTCCGAGCTGATCGGAAATGCCCCGTGCTTTGTAGTAACTTTTACTAGCGGCCCAAACAGCGGCTGTGGATCAATAATATTTGACCATCGTAACCCGAGTGAAATGACTCGTTTTACTATCAGAATGTGATGCATTCAGTCGGTAACATTTGAAAAGGCTATACAGGCCGCATGTATACAATATTACCCCCATTCACGTTAGCGGAGCACTGACTCGGAAGCCAACACAGTGGATGCTGTAGCGCTACTGTCGACTAGCGGTTGGGGGTGTAATTGCCAAATGACAGACACACCGATGCACAACTATAAATGCCTGGCTACATGCGTAGGCCTACTGGTTAGCTATGCACGTAGACCCTACACAGGAGTATAAATCAAGCTTTAGGGTCAGTTGCTGAGCTAAAGTAAACCAAAAGATGATAGCGGCTTGAATGACACACATGACTTACATTAACTTAGGTAAGCTTAGCATCTTGATTTGAACCACTTTACACATGTATGGACATTATTTGGACAGTTTGTGAATCTGTGAATGTCTAGGAAGGATAAATACCCCCAGACAGTAAGTGTCTTTCAGATTTCGTGCTGCTGTACATGTGCTCACATGTTGTATCACCCCGGACGGTGCTCAATAAACAAATGCTCCTAAACTTCATAATCACACCTAAACCTGGCTCACTTTATTTGCATAACACCTTTAATATTAATTTAATTCTTTGTCCGTAGTACATATTTATCCCCAGAATCCATGATGAAGAATTGTGGGGCCCATGAACTACAGGTTCACTGTTGCAGCTATTTTGGCCAGTGCAACCCATTATGGAGGGAGCACTGAATTTGACAAAGCTGCAGTCTTTCAATATGCTTGATCAGACAAGTTGACTGAAGGTTTATTAACAACATCAAAACTGTAAGGCATTTTGTGGCACAATAATTTGAATTTGCACTACAAGAGGAAACAGACCTGGTAGCGGGTCATACGGTCTTGTTTCATTTGCTCAAATTTGCGTTTCAGCTCAGTCTGTCGCTCCACTTTCTTCTGGGCACGGCCGACGTAGATCAGCTTGCCATTCAGCTCCTTCCCATTCATCTCATCCACTGCCTGTAGTTAACAAAAAAACAGAGTCAACTCCGAGACAAGTGACTGGCAGACATTCCCAGGTGGTCACCAGAAAATTGTTGGTACAGCTCTTACTTTCTGGGCGTCCTCGTGCCTTTCAAAACTGACAAACCCAAAACCTCGAGACTTTCCACTGTCATCGGTCATGACGCGAATACTCATTGCGTTTCCTAGACAAAAGAGATAGAATCTTTAGTGACCATGTTTTGCCCCATAATGTTTTACAGAAGATGATCAAAATACTGTATATTATAGGAAAAGACCAAATTATTATAAAGAGCCATTTGAAATACGGACACCATAACTGACCATATTTATTAAAGAGTTCCCTCAGCTTCTCATCATCCATGTCTTCACCAAAGTTTTTGACATAGACATTTGTGAACTCCTTGGCTCGGGCACCCAGCTCAGCCTCACGCTCTTTGCGAGATTTGAAGCGACCCACGAATCTGTGTTGAAATGGACATTAATCAAACTTTTAATACACATTAACTACATTAATTAGATTAATAAAACCATGTTTTGCTCATTACAACTGTTAAGCCAATTGTGTTTGTTTAGTAAACTGTAGAAGCTAATTATTACTACACACTGTAGAACAAATGAGTTATGCAAAAGATAGGGCACTTACTCATTTGCCACAAATCTATTTAGTCAGTCATCTTTGCAAAGAAACATTGACTGGAACTGCTGAAAGTGCTCAATCATTGTGCAATCAAACCGGGTACAATATTAACTCAACAAATAGTCTTTTTATTTCCATTTTACACATAAGTATGTGCCAAAACAGTTTAAAACTAATTAAAAACATTCACTTACACTTTTCGGTCATTGAGCAGCATGCCATTCATTTTCTCAATGGCTCGTTCGGCTGCCTCCTGAGTCTCAAAATGCACAAAGCCGTAGCCTTTAGAGCCATTCTCGTCACAAACCACCTTAGAGAAAGAAGACATGCTACTTTTAAGCCAGACACATGCAGTAACATTATATTAAACCTGAACTATCTGTTATGATCACATCTGAAATATTAGACTCCTCTCTTAGACTGACTTTCTATCGTGACAGTCTTTGCATTAACCAAGTTTAGAATTTCTTCAACTGTGTGACTGTTAAAAGCCTAGCTCTTTTTTCAATTTTAGCCATTACGGCACATAGATATTGTTTGTTGCAGAGCTGCTCTGGGAAACAACAGTACAGCTGATATTTCTAACATTAATGGACATACAAATAAACTGTTTGGTTTAAAAGGTAACTTTCATCCATTATTTAATAATATGACCATTCTCATATCATAAATGCAGGGTGATTGATCTGTTAGTTCTCTATACTGCATGACATTTACAAAGCATATTTCACACGCATGCAAACAACACCTGCACTCACAATGCTATACTATAGCAATGACAGTTTTCCATCCATCTGCTTGATGTTGGATACAACAAGGTGGTTTGGCCGTTAGTCCATTACCTTGCATGACAGGATATTGCCAAAAGCAGAAAAGGTATCGTATAGAGCCTTGTTGTCGATGGACTTGTCAAGATTCTTGATGAAGATGTTTCCCACGCCGCTTTTTCTCAGTGAGGGATCACGCTGCGACCACATGATTCGCACAGGCCGCCCCTTGATCACGTCAAAGTTCATGGTGTCCAACGCACGTTCGGCTGATGGAAGGAACACAGGAATGGAGTTCGGGTTATTTAGTATATCTAAATTTTCAAATGCTGGACATTAAAAGACGGGGTAGCTGTTAGGAGTCTTTAGGGGCTTTCTAGGTTCAGGAGGTAACTGATAAAAATAACAGTTTGGCATCTTTGCTGAAACGGTCACTATATCCTGACTGTAGTACACAAGACAGATAATCTATAAAAATAATAAAAATCTGGTTCCTCTGGCCTGACTAAAAACAATCAATCAGAGCCTAGAGCAAACTTGTGACGCATAATCATATTATTCTCCCCACGCCATTGCTCAAGAAAAAGATGGTCCAAAGTCCGTGCTGTCACCTGTCAGTCATAAAAAAGTGACCCAAAACATTAAAGAATTCACTTTGTCACTGGACTAATCCATACAGTGACATGTCATGTTGTTTTAAGCCACCATTGCTTTATGGTATTACTGAACTGATGGAGTGTTGGAGTGATGGGGTAGCTATATTTGTTAGGATTTTAATTCCTTGAACTAAAGAAAACAGAGACATTCATGTCTAGTTTCCTCAGTGGAATTTGAAAATGTACATTACATCATACATTGAGAATTTTATCACACAGAGGATATTATCTATATGACCCCACCACTAATACTTGGCAGATATAGAGGCTACTAGTGCAAAAACCTCAACAGGAAATATCTCAGCAAAACAAAAAAACACACCCAAGAACACCAGAGGGCAGATGCAGACCTGTGTTTATATGGTTTATATCCATGGAATACAGAAAATGTATTGTTGGGGTAGATATTTGACTACTTTGGCATGAAGGCCTGATATATCCTAACATTTTTATAAAGTGACATACTATTTTATCTCAGATACAGATAATACAGATAAAGTTGTGTGTCAAAGTGGTAAGTCACAGTGACACATTTAATTAAAACACTAGGCTGAACAGTTGGGGTGTTGTCCTGACAGAACAGAGATAAGGAAAAAAGACACTGAAATTCAGCTGGCAGCTAGCAGTCCACTGCTACATTACTAGGGTGGGGTGGGCAGGGCGGACCTAACTTTAGTGTTTTTCTGCTACGCCACTGCTGGGGAGGTTCAGATGAGGCGACCCCACCGACAATATGTCGGCCGCAGTCACGTGTAGTGGGAAGAGGCAAGCTTTCACTTGTCATCGAGTGTCATCTGAAAACAGGCATTCATTTTCAAACATTATTGTCGGTATTTTGATAAATGACCTACCGTCCGCCGGCTGTTGAAAGTTGACATAGGCGTATCCAAGGGAACGCCGGGTGATCATGTCCCTACAGACCCGGATCGACAGGATAGCTCCGGCTGGGCTGAATTTCTCATACAGCATGGCCTCAGTCACATCTTGATGCAGATCCCCGACGTACAGGGAGGCCATGGGGTAACTGGGTGCACTGGGGTTCATTTTCGTTGGCTGTGGAGGCTAGCAAATAGTACTCGGACGAAGCTTGATTTTCCTAACGCAAAAAAGTTTTCGGCGACTGTAACGTTACGAATGTTTGGTTCTCCAACGGCCACTGGCGTCACGTCAGTTCGGGGCAGAACGCTGATGGTAAACGTTACCAACCGTTGGCTTGTCAATTGCAGTGTTTGGGGAGTAAAATAGATACGATAAATGTGTTAAAATGACCAATATCGACTTCTAGTGGGATTAAAACTGTCACTCAACTCGACACACAATGACAAAAAGCAAATCTAACGTTACTTGGCCTCGCTTCTTAACCAGTTAACGTTAACACGTCGACTAAAAAAATGTACGTTATCGTTCGATTTAACGTTAGGCAGCTCTTTCTTATACGTTACCGTCCAGTCGTCGAGTGTTTACTCCAGCTTCACCGAGTTGTTACAAAAAGAAAGAAAAATGATTTTTTGGTTTTTTTAGCTTTTGAATTTTTTTTTTATATTTTTATTTTTTTTTATAGAACGTGTGCCGAGCGAGCTCAGGAGCACACACGCACTCTCACAGCACTAACAGCCGGGTTTGAGGGGGAGGGAACAACGGGAAGTTGTCTTATATATATTGGAGGCTGCGTCAGTGAACTGGACCAATCATTTTCGAGTACAGTGGGAGAAAAAAAGTCAACAAGGGGGCGTTGACCACAGCTGTACGCATGATGATGAAATCATGTAAAAACGTAGTGTTACACGCTGAAATTGACTACAATACTCAATTGTTTAGCGGTGCTGTATGGGGACGACTTGAATTCCTCCCGGTTCGCAGTGGTTTCGATCTACAGCGGCCTGGAAGAAAATGCAAATAGTCACACAACCACCCCGACTGAATAGCCAACAGTACTGGGAATGTCACGGGCTGGTCATGCCATAGGAGGTATGACACTTTACTGTAACACCACGCAGGACATTCCTCGTTTGATAAGAGTGTTTGGCAATTCAACAAACGTGATGTGTAGGATTGCATCAAATACAAAACCCTTATACTTTAAATGTACCCTCGTTTTTTACAGAATAGGGGAGCCTTATCAGCTGCTCTCAATGTGAGAATAACACACAGAGCCACATCACTCCACTGGATAAGTGTTTGTCTTTAAATGCTAGTGATCAAAGCTAAATTGCTCACAAAAATGGACCTACTATTTGAAGACACAACCATTTGATATTGTATGTAATAGGCTTACAATTACTTCTAAATATATAGCAGTGTGCTGCATGTGTCACAAATCCTTCTAGGTTTCTGTAGAGATGATTAAAAAGAGTCAAGTCATGTGTCAAGCTTATAAATGAGCAAATTACCACTCCATCTAGATGCATCGCAGCATGGCTCTTCACAGCCATCTGCAGAGGGCAGTGTTGTCGCTGAAATGCATGCCAGACCAGAACTCGACAGCCTCTTTCAATGAGTTTAAATGTTGCTTCCTAAAATATGACTTAATTCACCAGAACCAAGGGAGTTAAAGAAAATAAAGATTTTTATCAAGTAAGCTACAGTTTTTCAATCTCCTCCCTGGTCTTTTGGCAGTATAGCAAAGTCTCAAGCAAGAATCTCTTCAGCTGCTAAGTCAATTTGTGTGTAGGATCATATTTTTGATGAGAATGATTAGGAGTGTTTGGCTTGAGAATATTGTTAGATTGTCCTCAAAGCAGTAATTTACTGTCGAATTGTGAGTTTTTTGCTTCAGGACGGATAAGTCAGTCATAAGGTGCAATATTAGAATATATTAATATAGTTAAACTATATGTTCATTGCTAAGGTTATACATGAGTTTCTGTCCAACATACCAGTCAAGATTTTAGGGATCATACAAAGATGTAGCTTTAAACGAAGCACTTCAGCATTCAATGAAGGATGTTCTTGGCTGTGTGCATGAGGAGAGCCACTTCACCTAAAAGGGATGGCCCTCGTTTCCTAGCTGGCTAGCTTAACATTGGTACATTCTCAGATCAGTGAGAGCAGCTGACACGACTCCCAGCTGGCATGGTAACTAGTGGAAGACTGAGCTGATGAACCACTTTGTGTTCCACAATTTCACGTGTACAGAGAGCAAACAAACACATTGAGCACGGCACACTTGATTTTAATGTTTTGATTCCACTTACATGAAAGCACATAACCAAATAATGTACCCAAGAGTGTAAATTGCAAATTCTGAATCCTGCATCCCATCTTTTTAAAACCAAGATACTGTAATTAGAAGAAACTGGCACTACTTTGTAACTACTAAATGGTCATAACGTAGCTTTCTACCAAGTTATTTTAATAGACAGTTTATAATTAGCATTGTTTTAGTTTTATTTTTTCACAATGTTCTTTAAGGAAGGTAAATGTTATTGTAAACCACCTGGTTCAAGCTAAATCCTAAGCAAAAACTGCCAGTTTCAAAGCACAGCTAACCCCTCACACCATACTATACTGAGAACCACATACATTCCAGGAGTCAAATCGAGAGTCAAAAAGGGAATAAAATGCACAAAAAGAAAATACAAAAACACCTGAATAGAAAAAGAGTAGAAAGCCACATAAAAGCACATGGCAAAAGTATCCTCTGCACTGCTGAAAAGAGAAAATATAAAAAGTTACAGTATTGAGCCATTTTGTCAAGTTGTTCACTTTATCTTCAGGCTGTCTATACCTTGTCATGTGTTATGGAAAACTGCAGGAAATTATATTCTACACATTTCACCAAGAGTGAAAAGGTATCAGCAAATGTAATCCTCTCAACAAAAACTATCAACTAAAGTTTAACTACAGTTTTTCGCAAGTGGCCATTCATACAGAAAACCTTTCCTCTGCCCAAATGCACATAGAACCCACTGAGCCATGACACTTGTAACATCCATTAAAACCACTACCTGCTACACTGGACACTGACAGGGCGGGATGGATACAAGCAATATGGTAATAGATCTTTATCAAGGTTGGTTCTGACATCTGATCACTGATATCATCAGATGAGACCTAAATTTAGTGAATTCAGACCACTGTGGTCATTTTACTTTTTTTTTTTATTTATTTGATTTTACAGTTTTTCGTGCTTCAAAACGAGTTTTGTTAACCCAAGTGTCACAAAGATCGTAAATGTTAAGTTCAAGTAAAAACATACAAATTATCAAAATTACAGTTAGAGGTTCTTTGTGTTTTCCTGCAACAGCAGCAGTTTGCTACAGTGACTAAGGTTAACGAGCATGGGGCTGATTTGGATCTAAAGGAGGGATTTCATCTGAACTAAACCAATGGACAAAAAAAAAAAACTAAACAAACACCCACTGGTTCACACAATGTGTAATGTTCAAAAAAAGGAGATCTATCCCATTCTTTCTCTGTGGAGGTGCTTATACAACTAACACACTTCAATGTATCTGCACACACACATACTGTACTTTACACATTGTGAGTGGAGTGTAAACATACATATCTGTGCATGTATGTGCAAACACAACCACACACATACACACAACTTAGGCTGGTGAGAGGTAAAAAAATGTGTTTTTGTCTTGTTTTTCTTTCTGAAGTTCAGTTCAGTTCTTCTCAGCTGCCTGGTCCGTCTCCTCTCCCTCACCCTCGCCTTCACCCTGGGCGTCTGACATCCACAGCTGCAATAAAAGCAAAGGGACACTGGGATTAGTGCCCGCTAAGAAGCACAGGAAAAACCTTTGCATTCCAAATATTTTGTCAAGTTTGAGGATTAACGCGAAACAAAACCAGTATAGAGGCAAGGGACAGAAGAAAGTGTGGGTGTAAGACGCCGCTGACATGCAGGGACATAAAGACGAGATACTCACAGTCAGATTGTCACGGAGAAGCTGCATGATCAAGGTGCTGTCTTTGTAAGAGTCACTGTTCAGGGAATCCAGCATGGCGATGGCTTCATCAAAGGCCTGGGGGAGACAGAGGCAGCCATCAATGCTTTTAAAACAAGTGTCCAAGTTTCTAAATGCGATTGTAATTTCACCAACATGAGATGGATTGAAGTTGATACTGTCAGGGCAAAAATAAAAAAGGGAATGCTTTGAATAAAACACAACAGCAAGCAGCCAGTAATATGGTTCAAGATAAATAGGTACATTTGTGCTGTTGTGCATAATTTTAATGGGGAAATATACAACAGTGTCATGTTGGAGCACTGTGGTTTTCATTGTCAAAAAATGTATCATAAAAGTGTCAAAAAGTCCAAATAAAAACACTCTATACATTAAAAACGTGCTCAAAAGACAAATCCACAGCATGTTGCGTCCTTGCATGATTAAAGAAATAGTTAATAGCATATTTTGGAAAATACGGTAAAAAGCTTTCTTACCCAGAGTTACATACCACTCTTTTGTATGTGTGGTAAATATATAGAGCTGGTTAGCTTTGCATGAATGGAAATGAAGCAAACAGCTAACCCAAATCCACCTGCCAGTACCTGCTCAGCCTTGTATTTACTGTACAGACACAGGAGTGGTATCAGTGTGCTCACCTAACTCTGGGCAAGAAAGAAAATAAACATATTTCACAAAATGTTAAACTTCTCATTTAAATCCAAAAGCCATTTATAATCGAAGTCAGGTCAATGCCAAAAAAATTCAAAGGCCAACCGTACTGGCACACTTGAAAAGAACAGTGCAATTGTTAATGGTTTAGGGTTAAAAAAAGGCCCATAGCATTCATCTTGTGACTGGATGGGTACAGTGACTGGAGCAGGAGGAGTCTCGTAATGAATACCTCAGTGATCATTCCTTTTACCAGATTCTGGACAATTCATCTTTTAAAGGGACAAATAAATGGAGACGAAACAAACAAATGGAATCAAAGAGAAACTAAAATAAAACACTAGCTGGAGAAGAGGATGCTTTCTTACCTCCTTGGCCAGTTTGCAGGCTTTCTCAGGTGAGTTGACAATCTCGTAGTAGAAGACCGAGAAGTTGAGAGCGAGGCCTAGGCGAATGGGATGTGTAGGCTGCATTTCTTGGTTGCTGATATCCAAGGCCTTCTGGTAGGCTTCTTGTGAGCTAGCAATGATAGCTACACATAGGGAGACAGACCAATCAGGAAGCAGGTATTTCAAATGGGAAAAACAAGATTTCTTGTTCACAGTACTTTGTAACTGCCCTGTATTACAGAATGTGCCATTGTGCTCCATCTGTTTGTGCATGATGGTGCATATTACTGCTTCTCAGATTTCTGACAATCACAGCCACCCTTTCCAATATTTATACATATTGTACATGCAGAAACAGACATTTAACAGCCTGCATAGAGTTTTAACTCCTATAAACATGACATCCAAGCCAGCTTGTGAGGCAGACTGTGTAGTCGGGCTGCAGTTATTCATTAGCCAATACAATTTCCCTCCCTTTTTCCAACCAAAAGTTTAAAATCCAGACAAATATAGTTTGTCACCTAAGACAAGCAAAAGCAGCAAATCCTCCCAACTGAGAAGCTGGAAACCATGAATGATCAGCTTTTTTTTTACAAGATAATATACCTTGGACTTGCAATAAAAAAAAAAAGATTTCAGCAACATGAACCCCGAACAGCAAAGACAATAAAAAATACTATAACTTAATGTTATGATTAATAAATCAGAAGAACAGGGGAAAAAACAAACAAGATGACAGACAAAAAGAAACACTAGTTGTTGAGATAAAGGCAATACAATTTAGAGGAGCAATCTCTCGTGTGAATGTACTTCTCTGTGTGTTATTTACAGCCAAAGGCAAGATTGAAAACTATGGATTACAAACTGCCCAGCAAAGATGACAAACCACCCTGTTGATTGCACTAATTCTACAGGACTACAAATACACGTAAAGACACTGTATCAAACACGATCTGAAACTGAGCGGAAACATATCCCAGGCAGTTCAGGTTTCCACAGCCAACCAAAGAAACTCTAAAAAAATGCCTCCCTGCCACCAGACTCAGCCAACACCGTGGTGCTGCTCCTGTTGCCATGACAACCCAGCAGCAGCCTTCGCCTGCATTTTGGCTGACTTTAGGAGGTCAGGGACCGGGAGGGTGTCTGTATTCTGGCCGACACCAAAAAACACAACCTACATAACCTGAAGCAAGCCTGGTCTCCTCATCTTAAAGAGGATTATTAAGGACCATTAATAAGCACAAGTTCATCTCATCCTCCCATCAGACAGCGACTACAGTAGAAACAAAAGACTTTGTTGCACAGCAGTGTGCATTTTTAGCAGTAGAGGGCAGCATTAAACTTTTAAAAAAAAACATGTTTGATGTGTCTAGCGCAACTGCAACTGTTACAGGACACACAGAGGTCTGCTTTACTTACCCTCCTTGTTCTCTTCAGTGGCCACCTCAGCCAGGTAGCGATAGTAGTCTCCCTTCATCTTCAGGTAGAAAACCTTGCTGTCAGCAGGCGTGGCACTAGGGATCAGGTGTTTGTCGAGCAGCTCCTGCAAGTCAAAGTGTGAATCATCAGTGACACCAGCAGTTAACAGGTCAGTTCATGAGATAACAACTTTGACACAATTATTTGGGAGAGATAGCCTGTGCGCAGCAGTGCTTCTCCTCTGGGGCAAGGGAGGTCTGTTTATGTGTGCTACCTGAACCTTGTGACAACGGTCAGCATATTAGCTTTAAAATGGTCCAATGTGTAAGATATGGCCATATTTGTAGTGTAAAAGATTCTAAAAAATTATCAACAAAATATGAGGAAGTAATAATTCTGACATTATGTCAAAAACATCTATGTATTGTGTTGCAGAGATATCTACTAAAATGAGCATGCTAACCTGCTATGCTAGCTTAGCAGTTTGATGCTGAATTTGCAACATTTCTTTTAGACTGTTAACATCCAACAATGGCTATTTAGCTAAACCTATCTTTGGTGCAACGGACGACACAAACCTGGTAAAACATCCATCAGTTCACCATATTGTAACCACTTTGCATTACTGTTTATAAGACACGGCAAGATTGGAAGCTTGGGACGCTGTCTTTACAGTTTTGGTGGACATTACATTTATTACGCTGCCCCCTATTTTTTTGGAGCCTGTGGCCATGAACTGTTGCATGCTGTTCATTTCTTGCACTCCTTTAACCTTAACATCATTGTCATTCATTTTCTAGGTCTTTTCTCAATCCTATCTTCACCTCATGTGCATTGATTCTCTAAGGGAAAAGACTATATAAAGAAATTATATCCTAAGCCAGCCACTAAATAAAACAAACACACTATAATTAAAACAGATTTAAGAAACACAACATACTGACCAACTATAGCGTGCGGAGCAGCGGAACCATATTTGAATGTTATCCTAGTGTGATTCAGAATAAGATTTAAGAAATTCAGAAACAAAAATATATCAGAAATAAGACCATTCTTGTCTTATCAGGAATATCATTGTGTGTTTGTATTTTGATTATGGAGTGAACCATTCATCCAATCAACCTCACACATAGCAGGTGTGTTGCTGCGGACCCAAGGGAGAGCAATGTCACATTTGGTGCAATTTGGACCCTACATGTTTGGAATCAATAAACTTTGAATAAAGTACAGTACAAAGCAAGCCACCCCATTGGGAGGGGCTTATATGCTTAATGTGAGACGCAGGGAGGTGTTACATCAGCCCCTGTAAACGGGTCAATGCACTAGAAATATATAACATTAAAGAGAGCCTCTTTGGGGGGAAAGAAATCACCACCATATACTCTCACTCTGACACAACTTTGCAAAATACCCAGCCTCTTGTTCAAAATGTGTAAGAGGTCTCTAAAGTTTGTGTCTGTGGAATTAAAGGAAGTGAATGAGGCTAACAAGTGTGACAGGTTGGTAGCAGAACATGTCTGAAAGGAATGGAAATCTTTAAAATAAATGAACAAATACAGAAACTCACTTTGAAGTTGTCTCTTTAAGTTCAAAGGTTTGTAGTGGCAGTGACAAATACAGGATTCATACATCGGTATGATATTCAAACATCTGTTGGGCCAGGGAGCCTTCATTTGCTTAAAGCATCAGTAGTCTATGTGGTAGGATGATTTCAAACATGAAGATTTAACTAATCTCACACATACTGTGAATGCTCCAGCAACACCAAGGCACCACGCTATCACAACCACTATACTATGTACGTATAAAATGCTAATTTTCCTGATTAAAGAGGGTAATCAGTGGCACGGATATTGGATATTCACACAGAAGAAGTGTGACTAAAGCAAAGCAATATTAAGCTAGACAACTTGTTTTATGCTCAGAACAGCCATGTGACAAACATTTGAATTGTACCCTTAAATAAATTATTTCCACATTTTGATTCTCAAATTTGATGTTTCCAGATTGATAGAAAGATCCCTAGCATTCCTTTGGCATTTACAAAGGCACGACAGCCAACCAATGGGTGCCACTAGTGCAGTGGCAAAGGTATGATCCCTGGCTTCCCATTGAAGAACATTGTTCTGTGTGTACCCTGAACATGGATGCAATACAAGAACTGGATGTCGGACTCCACAATGGTTCCTTGTTTCCTTTTGTGTTGTTTGGCCCACTACACATGCGTACATTAGTTTTTNCCCCCGCTGTCTTGCTCCCATGTGCTCTAGACAACTGGATGATGTCGTACACAAACGCTAGAATTTTATTATAAAATGTAAAAAACTATCTAATTTCAACCTGGAATAACTGCATAGACTGTTTATAAAGATGGATGACATGACAGCGCCACAAAAGTGGAGCCAAAACAACTTGAGTGCCCCATGGTGGCTAATTGGGAGGGACCGTTAATACCGCAGCTCGAACCCCAATCACTACTACGCACGACTCTAGCTCCAAATGACTTCACCAGTTCAAGAAGACAGCACACATATCTTGAATATTTTTGCTTTCTTATATTTGTTTATTTTTACAGTGGGAGGAAGTGGAAATGTTCTCTCTCTCTCTAACATTTTAATAATAAGCACTTAGTTGCACCTCTCATTGTCTTCCCATCCATTCATCTTGATGCAATCATCTACTCTCTCCACTTCTTTCCACTAATCTACCCCCTTCTCAGCTACTTACCAGTACTTCATTGCAGATATCATTCAGCTCCTTCTCTATCTTTATTCTGTACTCCTTGGCCAGTGCAGTCTTTGCGCTGTCATCAGACTTCTGCTCCATGCTGGACACCACCCTCCAGGAGGACCTCCTAGCCCCCACCACATTCTTATAGGCAACAGAGAGCAGGTTTCGCTCCTCGTTGCTAAGCTCCGAGCCCTCCTCTGTAACAGCCTTCATCGCTGCGGCCATGTCATCATAGCGCTCAGCCTGCTCAGCCAGTTTGGCTTTCTGTACCTGCTCCTCCTTGTCTGGCATGGCTCCTGTGTGGGCTAAGGAAGGAAGGACAGAGGAAAAGGAGTCGAAGAGGGCAAAACAAAAGGGGACAGGAGACGGATTAGGAAGACAAGAGTGTTGGGGGAGGGCAGGAAGAAGGGGTGAAAAAGAGGAGCCACAAGATGGGGAAGGGGGAAGGGATTTGATCTTTTAACTTGAATGAAGGATGTGCATGTGAACCTGTTTTCCAGCATAACTTGATTTCTCTAAGAAACCTGGTTTCTGGTATGCATGTAAACGTGCTTTAATATACAAAAAATAACAATTAGGCAACACGGAGTGTAAATACTTTGACCACTCTCTCATATAGCTGGAGAATATTACATGGACAAAATCCATTTGATATATTAGTGAGCATCACATTATTTTCTGCAATAATCATATTATTTTCCGCTATAATCATATCAGTCTGTCAGTCTCATGTAACGCTTGGGGACATTTATTTTTCACTAGTATGGCTCTTGGGTGTGTGTGCATTCCAGCTTTTTGGGTTTCAGCCAGCTTTGGTTCATCTGCACTCAGTTTGGGACAGACTTGATTTATACTGGTGACTAAATTCACTTGGCATCCAAGTCATTAGAAACACAACAACAGAAAATGGTTATATGTACACAGGTTTTACTTCAGGAAGCCTCCGTCCATACAAATTCATTTTAATAGACAAAGTGCAAAAAGCTTAATGAATTTAACACTTACAAAAAAGTGTGGTTGCAATATGGCCATAATATTGAAAATATAAGATTTAGAAATGCCACTTATCCATTTTATGTATAATATGATTTAAAATGTTGTGAAATACTGAAAAAACAGACATCACAGTTTCCCAGAGCCCACAGTGACCTAGTCAAGATATTGTTGTTCTGTTGCAACTATGAATAATTTTAATTAGTGTGAATGCTGATTCAGCTTGATCAATTAATCTGTAGATTATCTCAACACATCGATAAGTTGTCTTTAAAATGCCACAAAAGAGAAAAATGTACCTCACAATTTCCCAGAGCACAAACTATAATCTTCAAATGAAGGTTTTAGCAGTAAACAATTTTAACACATATCAGATTCTGAAAACTGATATTTATCGTACCATATTCATGGCTTATCTATACCATTAAAAAGAAAAATGCAACTGAAAGGAGGACCACACCTCCGCATCTTTATTTTATTTTTATACATTTTTTACTTCCATTAAAAAAAACGTTTTGTCAGGACATATTCATATTTTGTGAAATTATAATAAAGCATTAGTTCAATCAGGAAATAACTTAGTTTTCATTTAAAAAGACGATTGTAACTGAATAATAATAACAATAATAATAAAATGCTGTGATATTTTCTGAGGTTATCATACTGTAAAAATCTCATACTATAGCAAACCTTAAAAGTGCATGTTTTTTCCAGCCAACAAACCAAAACCCCAGAATATTCAGTTAACTACCCCATATGAGACAGAAGCAGAAAATCCTCCTTTTAAAATTAGATAGAACCTGTAAAAAATGACTGAGAACAGTTGCATAAGTGCAGCAAATCCTCTGATTTATTGAAGCTGAAACCAGTTAACATTTAGATTTTTTGTTTGATAAATGACAAATGATAAATCACTTATGGAAATAGTTGCAGATTAATTTTTTCTCAGTGATGTCTTAGTTCGTCTAATCATTTCAGCTGTAGGTTACATAAAAAACGAATTTTTGGCTCTAAATGAAGGTTAAATGCAGGACAGTAAGTGTATACAGTAACCCATGATCAATATTGATCTTGTTCTTATCAGAGCCCTGAGGCACCCAATTCACTACCTTATTTATTTCACAATTAAGATTTTGCAATTCCCTAGCTTCATCGCAGGGTAACTGCTGGACTGTTGCAGTGCAGAAGCAACACTAAACTCAATTTGCAAATGACTGCTTACCAGCTTACAGGCTTGTACAAACGTAGACGCACCAGACCTATGAGACCAGCATCAAACATCACACCATCAGTGAGTCAGGTTTGCCAGACACCTGCACCCTTTTGAGGAATGTCGGCCACCCAGTTTCACGTCTCTCTCTCACACACACCTGCCCACTGGGCTGCTACGGTGCACACCAAGGTTACAAACAATAAAATAAAGCCTTCCTGCATGATATTTTCGGCGTTTTATGTGGAAAAAAAGCTCAATAACGCAGCGGATGGCCAGATAAGGCCCAATAATGGTGCCGCCGAATCAGTTAAACTGAATGAAAAGCGCCTAGCTTAACGTTAGTTCAGTCCCAAGTGAACGCCCTTTTTCGCTTCCCGGAAAACAAACCAGAGCTGTAGGTTTTCCGCCCGTTAGACATTAATTTTAGGTCGCTTAATTTACAAAAGGTAATTTGTTACACCCGAAAGCTGCCTTCTAAACACAGCGAGTGAAAGAAATAGAGGGGTTGATGTGCAGTAACGTTTCCCATTCAGAAAGCGCAGAACAATGACTGAGCGGCGGCGCATCACTGGCTTCCCCTACAGCCCCGGTAGCAACGATTCATGCAGAATTGAAAGGGCCCCCAAAGCACACGGTGCAAATTTCACTATTATTCGTCGAAAACACCAGCTATCATCCGTACTCAATAAATGTGAACTAACCTGTGAGTGTCGTTAGACGATGTTGTTCCTGATTCCCGGCCGCACAGCTGATGATCTCTCCCGCTCATCCACGGGGTTTCCCTCCAATCAAAGGCACACCAGCAGGGTCGCACCGGGGCGATGACGTCAGACTCGAGTTGCCAGGGCAACCAAATGTACAGGCGAAATGTTTTAAAGCCACGTAAACTCAGTGAGTGGACAACTTTATCAGGATTTCACTCAAATTACATTATAAACCTAATGTTGCACAACTGTCTATTCTAAATTAAGAAAACAATGCGCATACTATTTGTCTCAATGTCGTTTTTTTATTATCTGCATCTTCATTAACTGCAAATCTACGAAGTTGTCTGTTTTATGAATGTAAAAAAGATACATATCCCATGAATTTTTTCCCAACAACGTACGCAAAGACTCTGGTAGATGTAGTTGATGAATTCTATCTTCGGCATGATGAGGGTGAGTTAACGTTTTACTGCTAACTATATTGGTATATATATATTGGTATCTATCTCATGAAAAGTAACAGAAAACTTAATCAGCGTTTCAGACAGAAATAAAGAACAATGAAATAAGTCCTTTGTTTAAAATTGTTAAGATTAGAGGAACAGACCCGGAACCCGGAAGTGGGGCGGGCCTGCCCCCTCCCTACCCCACGGGCCACATTAATTAAATATACCCAAGTGTCCTAAATGAAAATAGCTGTAGCTTGCTATGGAACCTGAGTCTCTAGGATGCCTACGTTACATATGATAGGCTCATATGTCATTCTTTTCAATTCAGTTTCATCACAAGCGTATGTCCGAGCTTTATATATATAATGAACACATGGTAAGATGCATGTCCTATTTCACTACTTTCACTAGAGCATCTTTTGAGCACGTTAACAAGGGGGATGGATTTTGGTCATTTTGCAAACAATGTGGATGGTTCCACCTAACTACTAACGCCCTTAGTAGTCCAGCCACCATCCCTGTTTATCTAATTCAGTGATGCTCTCCAAAATGTTCCCCTAATAAAAAAACAACATAGGCCCTGGAGCATCAATGAAAATAGACATTACTAAACGTATGATTATCTATTCAAGCAATCACACGCTGCAGAAAATGTACTCAATAATCAGGTTTTCAACAGGGTGTGCCTCGGTCCATAGACTTTTGGGTGGGGTTTTAAGTTGTTCTGAAACAGGCTAGTAAATTGCACAGGGTTTCTTTACTGACCTTGAAACATAAGCTAGTTTTGGGATCAGACAGACATGATAATAATATAGCAGTACTGTTGCTATGGAGGCCACTGACCAATGTGGTTCAGAACCCTGAATCTCCTGAAGAAAAAAAAATGCCTATAAACAATTGTTCATAATTTTGACTTAATTAACCAAGATGTTTTAAGACACTGGCACATAAAGCCAAAAACCAGTGTTTCGGGGGTACAGTGAGAGCAATCTATGGTTTGCCATAGTTTTTGTCTCTTCAAACTGATATATGTGTCTGGAAATAGATGATCTATAGCCAGTGAGAATCTAATTAATTCCTTCACCTAATTAAGACGATTAATTCATTTTGTGCAAGTGCTCATCATTTCTCTGAGCCCTGCGCTTTAATCCAGACAGGCCATTACAGGTCTCTCACAAATAAGATCTTGCAGATGTTTGTATATGTCTGCTTGTATGAATGAACATGTGTTGGGTTTTTTCATTCACAAGTTTACAGACGGGAAGGAAGGAGGTGGACTATGTGTGAGGAGACAAAGGAACAATGTTGGCTATGACTCATCTAGCCGAGCCGCGCAAACCACTGAAAAAACAGGCAGCGTGGCACTGGCTTTATTTTTGGTTCCACTCAATACTCATTATAAAGGGGAAAAAGGCTTGGTTATGACAAATATTCATTTTGGGATCTTTTTTTATGAATGCAAAGAAAGCTTGTAACACCAGGAAATGCAAAGCTTTGTTGTTTTTTCTCTTGTCTGTATGGCAACACATCTTTTCAGCCACTGAGTCTGAGCTGAACAAATGCATCTGTCACAGCTGGAGGAAAAGGGACCACAGGAAATGAATGATCAAAGACACAATTTTCAGCTGGTCGAGTGACTTATGGGATCAGACAGGATTCATAGTTTTTGTTAATGAGACACTCACAGTTTGAGTCATTTCCTGTTGTCAGCAGCCAGGCGGGTGCAAGACTTTTATGACAGCTGGTATCAGGCTCTGCATCACACTAATGATATATATTTTTTATTACAATTTGAATATCCATTACAGATGTGGCACTGCTATTCTTGTCATTTGCGTCCTATTTTCCATGTGTAAACCTTTTACCTTTCAATTTGTTATATTACATCGTTTGCATGTTTTTCATACACACCATGAAATAAGTTATCTGCAAGATGCTTTGATTTTGGTTTAAGTTTTTTCCTGTTGATAATGTTTTAAATGTAGTTATTTTCCTGTTCAGGAATGTTAATAACCTAATATGAACTTTAGCTATTTAACCCTGAGAAAAACCAAAAACACTCTGTAAAATTGCTGCTAATGTATAATGCATTATTTCCTGTACATCAGAGAAGATTTTCCTAAAAAAAAAAAAGGTCAGCTGACACCAGATGTTTAAACATCCAAGTGCAGCAAATTTTATATACAATATAAACTGTGTATAGTTGATCAATATGGCGTCCTGGTGAAGAATAATTTATTCTCAGAGTCTCTGAGTAAATTACTCCAAGAGTCTTCCTGTCTCCCTTTTATAATAAGGCTCCCGAGCAGCATAATACAATTATGTGTACAGAAATATTCATCATCCATTAATTAATTGCTGCACATTTACCAGTGACAGCTGGCGTCCTTTGAAGAATTCACTTTTACATAATGTGAAAAAAAACAGTGACCGCGTGTGAGCAGAACTGCACAGAAATGCAGTCAATTTGGAAAGCAAATATTGAACTGTCAGTAAAAGTAAACAGGTGAAGACAACCTTGAAATCTCGATGGGGAATTTTAGTCCACCAGGCAAGAAAACCAACACATAGAGTATATGTAACTGACAGTCATGAGAAAACTCCCATCAGGGCAGATAGTGAGGATTCTTTCAAATAATATTACCTACTGAAAGACACAGTCTCTATATGTACAGTTTGTTTCATTATGCAATCTACAAAACACTATCACAGAAAATGTGATTTATGAAAAGAAACATTTGCAAGGAAAGAAAAAAACAGATCTACAACAAAGTAAAATTTAATAAAATGCTATAATACATAATTGGAGCATACATTCATTTTCCAAGCATACAAATGATTCCTTTAAACCCCCGTAAAATTCTATTGTTAACTGACAAGTGGTGTAGCGGCTTGGAAATAGCTAGCAAAACTTCACATTTTGTGACCCAACATGAAATTATGATTAAGTACAGATCTCAGTAGAAGAAGGCAGAGAGTGCTGTGAAGGAATTCCATATTTAACAACTGATATGAAAGAGGAAAAAAAGTCACAGCCTAATTTAGATTCAATACTCAAATGATTGATAAAATGGATGAGGTCACATTTGCCATTGCCTTGATTGCAGCAAACATAAAATCAGAATTCTACCACCCAAGCCAAATCCACACTAGGTTTACGGACACTGTTTGTGTTTACCTCGTGTGGTGTTCTGGCTGTGAAGGGTTAATCGGACAATCAAGCCACCAAAGCTTCAGATAGAAAGGTATAAGAGCAAGCAGCATGAAATATTCCTGTGTGCACAACACCTTAGGGCAGTGAGTAGTCTGTTGAATGAAGGGAGAAGTCTTCATTCACCCTTGGTAACAGGGTTTAGCCCCACCTGTATTTAAACACAAGCGAAAGTAGGACTGGATGGGAAGAAGCATGGTGTCAAAAGGCAACCCGGTCTGTTCAAGCCTAAATTAACCTATCTGCTTCATGTTGGTTACATAAAATGGTCCATTGCTTTCAGACTGAGGCGAGTGCAGAATTAGTGCAGGGCCTTGAAGAACTGGGTTTGGTATCCAGGGTGGCAATTTATGCTTCCACTCCCTCTAACTCAGGGGGGAGAGGGGATTTCGGGTGCTTGCTCTCGAAGTGCTGCTTGAAGGTTTTTGGATCGGGCATCTGGGACTGCAGGAAGGGACAATACATCCAGCAAACATTATGTTATAATTGAGGGAAATGGTACAAGCCTTGTATTAGGTTGATCAACGAATTTTATACAAATCAAAAGCCATTTCCCATCCTGAGTCAGGTTTTGGCTCATCAGAGTTGGGACTTCATACTCACCTTGCACACAAGGCAGGTGAACACTAGTGCTGCCTTTGCTGCTGTCTTTTGATCATGGCCCTTGGCCTTCTTTGCCTCAGCCTGCTTCTTTGCATTTTTCTGCTGGGACTGAATCTTCTGATGACCACGTGCCATTTTGGCAGTGCCTAAAGAGGAGGTAACAAGGACAAAGGATTGAATGTTTACTGACAAACACCTGTGCTATGGACTTACTTAACTTCTTGTTTGTTGATACACATCTACCATAAACGAGCCAGTTAGTAAAAGTCCCTTAGTAGTTATTTTAGTGGACACAGAAGGGTTGCATGATACCATGTTTAATGTCATACCAAAAGGAAAAGCATGGGTGACAGAGATCATCTCACATTTAGGTCTATGTGACAGGCAATGAGCTCATTATTTTCCATCAGTCCTTTCTAAGGCCAATACAAGGCCTTTCTTAAAGGCAGCTAAAAGGTTTTGTGGATGTAAACACACTGTAATAAGCAAGCAAAGAACAAACAGCCAGTCAGCCAGGGTCAAGTAAAGTAAACAAGATAAAGCTCCACTTTAACCTGAACTGAAATACAAGAGTCACTTGGCCATAAAACCTTGAGTTACACAAGGGAAAGGGAAAGGAAAAATTTATTTCCTGTAAGACATTCACGACGGCAGAAACTAACAACATTCAAAATGCTTGGCTTAGTGACTCTACAGAGGCCGATACCAGTGAGCAAGTTTACAGCGTTGAATGGAACTCTGTTGAGTAAAACCTGCAGCCACTTTAAATTTGACATATGGACCATTGCAAAAAACCCCACCACAATTCCAGGTTTTAATCAGCAAAGTTAACAAACCAGGTTCTTGAAACAGGACCAAGCTTGACAGGTTGTCCTACAGATTTATTTACAATTACATTTGTGAAGGGTGGAATCAGGAGGGGAAACAAGTTCTCTCTTGTCGTTGCAGAATTTTAATTACAGATTTTTACTGCGTGGTCTGATGAACTAGTTTCTCCTGTCCGGCACATAGTCTATGGAGGGCACTTCCAATAAGATCCTTCCTTGATAAAAGAAGAGGTCCACTAAGAATGCAAGCTTACTACTGGTGTGGCCACATTAACCCATTTAGGTCCTTAGAATTGTACACACCTAATGTTAGGTAATAATGCAGCACCCATGTACCTTAAGGCTCTTTACAATTTATAAGCTTCAGTGGTGCATATTCCCAAACTACCAACTACCTTAAGAGGGTGATCCCGAGGAGTTAAAGGCCAGTGAAGGTCTAGGGACTTAGGCCAGTTAACCACTTTGTTTTTGGTAGTCCAAACTTGCTTTGCTAGCAACTTCTATAAATAGTATGCTGTTAGTCAGCAATGTAGTCTGTGTAGCGTTGGTTAGCTTACGAAAATATCTGCTAGCCTGCTAAGCACTCAGTAGGTTAACTTGTGTCAACACGTTAGCTAGCTGATTTGAAAACGTGTTTTGTCAGTTGTTAGGAGCTTGAGGAATAACATGTAATGAGCTGATAAGAGAAATTTCACTTACAAGTATTCAGATGTAGGGACAATGAAAACATACAGACGAATTAGCAAATTAACAGTTAGCTAGCTACTGTTTTTTTTTCTGAGATTTAATCCCCCCTCCACCTTTTCGTTTACTGTTCGGGTAAGTCTTCTTGTTGTGCTCAAGTTACCACAGCACATCTGTCTCATTGTCGTCGAAGCTACATCAGAATGATTCCACCAATACTAACCCAGGTTTTAGCTGTAGTCAAGCTGCAGGTGGCTATCAGCTGTAACGTGGGTTAGCCTACATGCTAGCCTTACGCTATCTCGTTAGCTGACCTGCTAACCGTATGATCAATATTTCCTTCAGCCCACGAGTAACGTCAATCAGAAAAAAGTACCAGCGATGTGTTAGTTATAGCTTAAAAAACTTTTAAAAAGGCAGCAATGCTTACCTCACAAAATAAGAGTACGCGTCGTTAGCTGGGAAATCACACTCAAGAGTGACAGCTGCTCAGTTCACAGACAGCTGAAGGCTATTGCTGCGTTCAAAGACACTCGCAAGATTCGGGTTAAAAAATAATTGTACAGTTTCATGGGTTAAGAAACGTGAAGACTTTCATATTTTTTTCCGATCTAACCATCTTAAAATGTGAATAAAAATCCATATGTTTGGAGCAGTATACCAAATTGTTAATGTAGTGAATGGACCAAATAATACAAATAACCTGTCAACATAATTGCTGTCCTCATTCGCGAAACAGGTAATGCAGTCTATATTTTCATTGTCAGGCAAACTTCTTTTGTCTACTAATGGACGTAATCGACGTATGTAGTGATAAACCATAAACTGTGTAAAAGGAATAAAGCCATTTTTACGCTAGTGGGAGTAATCCGTGAATGCATTGTGGATGGCTCATCCGGCATGCTGCAAATTCATGCCGTTAGCAATGTTTCCCTCAAGTGGCATAGTTTGGTTAGTACACATTCACAAATACTGGTAAATAAAGGTTGCAGTTTTTCTCAGTTGCTTACACGCGTTTTTCTACAAGCATTTTTCTCATTTTCTTAAAACCATAAACACAAATACAAAAACCCATGCACAAAACTCCACAAATTGCTTGCAAAAGCAATTCAAAACAAAACAACATTATGTCTTCTCGAAATTACATTTAAAGAAAAAAGACATCTGGCTGCACCTGTCTTCTGTTTCAGCCTGGCCACAGCACCTCAATTTCGCAGGTAATGTCTGACCCAAGTGTCTGACATGCATGTACCGCTATATCTGCACATGCATCTTCCATTGTCTGCAGAAGAGGTAGGAAGGAATACAGTACCCAATGTCATGCATACTAAAACATACTTTCTGTTTACAGTACTAGTCCACTTTCAGTATTTTACTACAAAAATCACTGAGTAGGTGTATTGACATGCAGTACTACAATACTGAGAGAGTATATTTCTAATTCTCATTTTGGAAAGTCTGGACTACAAATGCTATTGTGAACACATTCAAGTTTGGTTGTACTCTCTGCCCACCCGCTTTCATTGGTAGAACGTGGCGACCTCAATCTCATCAGAGATTAATCACAACATGTGAGGAATCAGAGTAGCATTTTGAATCACAGTGTGCTACACCACCAGGGATTTTATCATGAAGATTGTGTCAAATGTAGAGTATTGTGTTTAGTGTTTTGAAAAAGAATATCCAATTGAATGCATGTAGGAGAGTAAAGTCAATACAGTTTTCTTAAACTATAAATGTTTTTATTAAAAGTTTCAGGATGATCCCAAGTTGGAAGTTATTGTTTATCCACTGCTTTATTCACAGTGCAGCTGATAAGAATTATTGCATGGCAATCAAAATGCACCTGCGGACACAGGCCAGGAATCTGAAATGTTGTAAGTATTCACAGGTTTAGTTTAGCTTTGAAGAAATGGACTATTTGAATTTGATATTTGATCATGGTTATTTAAAAAGGGCATCTAAGTTTAGGGAACACAAAAACTTCTTACTTTTACTGGTGTAACATGTACACTTGTTAAAGCCATAGACACTGCCATGCCTGGAGATGGTTTCAATTATCTACACACAGGAGGCCATATATGCGATGAGAAGTCTATAATCAAAATTCACCTGGCCTTTTGAAGGATTTTAGTTTAATATTGCTCTTTCTGTTTGTCTTTCCATTTTGCAAAGCTATATTATTTGCTCAGTGTCAATTTATCTTCCTCGAAAAGCAATTTGTATCTTTTCTTTTCAGACATTTGGGAAAGTTGACAAATTACACCAATAGTGAGCAGTTTGGCTGTTAACTTTTTTTCCTCTTTATTACTTGCTATGTGCTGCTTGTGTTGGACTTTACATAATTCTTTATTATCTTTGATTTTTCAGCTAAATATTTCCAGTCTTTATTGGTATACAGTGCATGCAGTACCAAAATGCTTAGCGCCATCACCAGCAGTGAGACGGAAGGGATGACATGTTTTCTGAAAGTGACACTAGGGGGCAGGCATGGCGGTACAGAGAGCTGACATATGTTTTTGTGTGTGTGTGTGTGTGTGTGTTATGTGAGATATTAGTTAAACATCACAGTTAAATCATGTTGTTGGGAGTGTTGCATCAGTATCTACATCATATTCACTGCTGGGCTTCACAGAGTGACAATGAGAGCTCCACACAACATGAACACAATAGGCCTACTAATAAATTTTATGTTTATTTTAAACATGTATTCTTTGCAAGTGTTTTCTTGGCTTTAGCATGTAATTGTTTTTGTGCTTTATTGTTTTAAACTTGTGAAAGCACTTTGTAACTGGTTTTTGAAAAGTGCTCTATAAATAAAGATTATTATTATTATTATTATTATTATTATTATTATTATTATTATTATTATGTACTTTGAAATATTGATATATACTTTTTTTAAAACAATATCAAATTAAAGACGTATGTACTGTTGATCCGGTAATTCCTGTTTTTATTAACATCTATATTTAATCACAGCTATGCAAACACTGCTGCAACATGTAGGCAGCATGTAGGCCTACGCACCATAATGTTGCTCGTGGGACTGCATTAGATATTTATCTTTTCTATCTGTTACTGTTGTTTTGCTGATGGGTGCGAACAGTGGAGCTGTATACCTCCGCTCAGTATTTGACTAAATTCTGCTAATATGTAAATTAAGCGCAACTTCAGTTATCACATGATGGAAACACAGACTCACATGCTGCGCCAAAACATCAACCAGTCTCTAAAGTATATAATCAAATCATAGTTTTATCCATCTAGTTGTGAGTTGCATTCTAATGCATGTCTTTATTAGAAAGTATCAGTCAGTCACATTGTGTGTGTGTGTGTGTGTCTATTTTTATTCACCAACAGTCACAACTCGTTCCTGTTGGAGATCTTACCGACAGTAAAGGTGTCATGACTTTCTCCAGAGAAATTTTATCATTGTGAGAAAAGTCTCCAGCCAGCCATTGTGTCCCCCTGCACCTTACTGCTTTTTTCCCCTCCTTATCATAAGAAAAGAGACACAATCCTTTCAGTCTTTTGTGAAAGAGGGAAATATCTCTCAAGAGAGAAGGGTGTGATTATGCTTTCAGAAGGGGGGCATAAAGTAAAAGAATCGAGGTTGGGG
>JAPMOB010251906.1:0-15405 GCA_029875015.1 Lepomis gibbosus
ATCAAGGTGAAAGTCATCATAGCTTGTGTAGTATAGACCCAGCTCCCAACCCAACTTTGAGAATAGATTAATGGCGATATATTTTTTTTATTGCCCGATAAGAGTCTCACGTTAACGCAGCACGTTAACGGCCCGCCACAAATATAATATATATATATATATATATTTGCATTTATATCCGATTCCGATCGAGTCTGAAACAACGTGATCTGGCTCGATTTCCAATCTCGTGATCAGATCTGGACATCCCTACTATCCATAGAGTGCCTGCCGTTTACTCGTGGAGCACTTCTCTCCCTTTCTGTTCACCAGAGCAAAGAGCAATCCCGTGGGTCCAAGCGACTACATTGTGGTTTTAAGAATGTTCCTAAGACCAACGTCTTCCCCAATACTAATCATCATGCAGTGTGTAGCTATCCACTTTGCTATGGCAATTGTCCCTCTTTTTTTTTTATCTACTCCTACACGCTGCATCCAATATCCCACCCCTCTTGTGACCCCTGGTTTGACTGAATGTGTATTCAGAGCCAGTGAGCAGTGGACTTTTAAAATAATAATAATAATAATAAATAAAATAATAAATAAAAACTGCGTTAACGTGCAATATAATGATTTTTAGCATTAGTTAATGCAATATTCACATGAGTTCTAGATCCTTATCAGCTTCATGGAGCTTGAACCTCACATTACAACCCCTACTGTTATTATCACATTAGTCATTCATCTTACACTGTAACTGATTTTTAGGAGATGTTACATGTACATTTTTTTTGTTGCATTTGCTTGAAAGGTGGTAGATTCACAGGTCAATGATGATCATTTGATGTGTTCACGCGTGGAAACATTTGAAAACTAAAAAAACAAAGTATCACATTTTGCTTGGTGTGTACTGTCAGATTTAATGTCTACACTTCCACACTTTTCATCTGCTTCTTTCTCGTAAGGTCTATATTATTATTGAAAGTCAAAACATTCTGTCTTCTGACTGTGAGCCATTTCTGAGAAATCATTAAGTGTAAGCCAGTGAGACTGGGCTCTGTTGGACAGCTGCAGTTTGGCTGCAGTCTATGGACCATACAATGAAATGTAAAGAAGTCAAATGTCTTGTGATGAATGTTCATTTTCCTGTGTCAGTTTAGGTTGTTAACGTATAAATCATGTAGGGGGACCCAGATAAAAAGCAGCATGAGTATATGGATCTTTTTTGTTTTACTGCTGAAATGTACAATGTTGGGACATTGTACACTGAGTTCCATCAGTGTATCAGGGTGTCTGTGGGTTCTTAAAAAGTCTTAAATTCACTTATATAAATTTAAACAGGTTTTAATTTTCCAACATCCATGTAGCGCTATCTCTAATGTGTGCTTCTCTCTTTGCAATAATCCCCAACAAGCACATCGCAGCAAACCCCTCTTACCGGCAAAATCGAAGTTGTCCTGTAGGCAGAGCTGTTGAATCACTAACGGTGTCTGAACGGGATGGCTCATCACGGATGAGGTCATCAGGTGAAAGGTCATCAATTGGGTAATTTTATTTACCGCGAAATTATTATTAATTCATTTTACTGATAGTTTAATCGGCCTTCACAAAAGGGCCTTTACAACTTTTAAAATAAATAAAATGAAGGAAATTTTGAGTTTGAAAAAAGGGCACTTTGGGCAGAAAAGGGCATAAGGGCAGGTGCTCAAGCACCCATTGCACCCCCCTCAGCACGTGCCTGCTCAATTTCACTCTACAACCTGTTGTATTGTTACAATAAAATCAACGTACCTACCCACCTAATGGTAATTAAAAATGCTCCCGCAGCAGTTTAGAATGTTTTTCCCTGTGTGGTGTTGTAGTTCTTTCGCTAGTCCAAATATAATTTGCTGTTTTATGACTACAAAAAAAACCACCATGTAGCTGATGTGTTGTTTTCCCGAGTGTCTTTGGGATTGTACCACAGTTATAACAGATTTATTCTTAGCTGTGCGAAAGTACCTGAGAGAAACAGAGCTAAGTGCTTGGTTAAAATCAATTGCTAGGTACGTTAAAGCAGGTTAGTAACATTAAAGCAAATTAGGGATGCAAACTAACATAGTCCTTTTAAGCTAATGAGGAGATTATTTTTTGGGATTTTGATTTAAGTGAAATGCTTGTAATTATACAGAAGGGAGGTGGTTCTCTTGGTGCTTATTTTTTATGTTAATTTCTAAACGTTTAAAGCAGTAAATGAAGACACAAAAGGCAAACATGAACAGTCTGCAATGATTCTGAGATCATGTTAACAGTGTTTGCTCCCCTGAGTTTCTGCATCAGCAGTATGTTATATTTTATAAATTTACCAAAAAGACACAGAGCTCGTAATTTTTCTGGATATATCCATTTTCACGGCAGGAGGTGTACCACATGGCAGCTTGTTAATTACGTAGCTTATCAATGTCTCGTTCATCCCGATCACATCACTCAACCCTAATTTGAATACATTTATTTACTCTGCAAGTAATTTTGTGACTGCATTTCCTTCATATGTTTCTTTTTTTTTGATGTTGTGATTCATAGCGGTCTTAAAAAGGTTTTAAATTTGACTAGGTGAAACCGGCAGAACCCTAGTGTATGAACTTGTGAATTTCCATTACAGCACTTAGCACTTGTTTTATTCAGTGTCTGTTTGCACTTCCTCTCTGGTTACATGTATTTAGAGCTGAACATTTCCATATCAATTCACCATGGTAGAGGCCTCTGGACACACACACACACACACAATATTTGGACCCACTGACTGGCAAACTCCCTATATGATTATTTTGTCTGTATATTATTTATATTTTGCTTCCATAGTTATGAGAGGAAACTAATGAGTAGGCATTACTAGTCCCTCCAGTGGTGGTATAGTATTGGGGGGAGGGGGGGGGGGCATTTTTCTAGGAAAACCTTTAACTGTTATGGTTTGAGGCTGATGAGACTCTGATGCAGACATGGAAACAGTTGTAAAAGAAATTACAGGGGATTTATCGACAACATAATAAATGTGCAAGGTGTAACTCCGGGCTGTGAATCTCCATGAGTGGGCAGGCAGGTAGTGTGAGGCAGGTGGAGACCAAAAGCCTGAAGCCATAAGAAAAGACAGGGAAACTCAGGTTTCAAAAATAACATTGACTATTCTTTCTAAAGTAGGCCATATCAAGTGTACCACTAGAAGTGAACAGAAAATCTGGAGAAGTATGAAGTGTAGAGCCTGGGTTTCTAAACTGCAGGGGTGATTGTGGGATGACTATCAGGTGAGTAGAGAGAGCAACAGTTGGTATGGTGATTGGTCCTGGCTGGAGTGTGCAGCGACAGGCCCATACCCACACAACCAGAAGACTGACAGGAGGATAGGGGGGCACTGCCACATCATGACATTAACAAGCCCTGTGAACAGTATCTGCACCTCAGTATTTCTAGCAAGCCCTCCAGCAAATACTTTTACGAAGAAGCTGATGTATTGTCTCTACCTCCCCAAATAACAGCATGCTGCCACATGAGCTGGATCAAGGTGTGTAACCCCCTACCTCTGTAGCACAAGTTCATTTCCCTGTGGGAGGTTTATCGAGCAAACACCGTTGAGAGAGAGAGCGAGAGAGCAAGAGATGTGCAGCTGGGCAGACAAGGAAATAGTGTCTATTGAGAACAGTCCTTCAGGGAAAATGATAGATGGGATCAACAGCAGTATGTTGATGTTCTGGCTCACTGACCATGAGCCACCAGATGCATGCCTTGCTAAAACCTCTTATCAGGCTGACTGTCACTCACACACACACACACACACATTAAGGGTGAGTCCAGACTCCCTGCAGAGAAAGCTATTTTTCTGCCAGAGTTCATGACCACAGAAGAGGGTTTGAATGTAGACTTTAAGCGTCCTCAACAATGGCGGCTTTCTATAACCCGGCTCCCTGGGATGCATGGCAATATTCTTTTGAATTCTTAAGTAGTCCAATGGCAAAATTTATTCAACAAACTCATGTGATATAATGCAGCCTGAGGATTCCTCTAATCTAAAGACATATAACTGCTATAGAAAGTATGTCATGTTGTGGCTTTGCCACCACCTCAGTCCTGGTGTCCCCTGCTCCCCCCTTTTCCTTCTTTTGTCAACTGTCTGTCACCCGTATGTTTTGTGGGTTGTGTGCTACACAGAGCTCCCAAAGCTTCCCTCACACCTATAACAAGCTTTCAGCAGTAAACCTCTCCTGAATTTAATCCCCGGCTTTACACTCGGGCCCTGACCACAAGACCACGGGTATTTTCAACCATAACTTTTTTTACGCGATTTGACCATTTGTCCACATGGAAGCGCAGTATCAGGTCACTGAAACCAAATATTTTTGAAAACCCCTGCCAGGGTTAAGATTTTAAGAAATGCAGTATCATGATGGGTACTTACTTGGTACTTATTTTTAATTTAGATTTTTCTCCCGGTAACGTTACATTAGAGACCCCCAACAGAGCTCAGATTATAACTCGAACCCTGATCGTGAGGACACACTCAGAAAAAGATATGCCAAGCATGAGAAAAGATTGTGAAAATATTTTCAGCCACATTATATAAAAATTGCATTAATTTTAAATTACAATTAACTATGCATTAACAAGCGGTTAGAACAGCAGTTATTTAAATCAAAGTACAATAAAGTTACATAAATAAAGAAAATGACATATAGCCTCAAACAGATAACATTGATAAAAGTGGATTAAGTACAGCAGGGGTGACTCAGCTTGAGTGAGAGAAGACACAGAGGGAAGCTTCAAATGGGTTACAAATCCACATCTGAGATGTGTCGAGAGATGGGAAGTATTTCCATAGATGCTCAGCAAGTTGGTTGAGGTGTTCAGTTATTAGAGCTTTCACATGTTTGCCTATGACGATGTTGTATGCCTCCAATGCGTGAAGTGTAGGTAACACAGGAGTGTATTCCCACACACAGCTTGCTCAGAACTGCAGACTTAAATTCAGTTCATTCAGAACATAAAATATGTCAGCCAGATAGGCAAGCTTCTGCACAAAGTCTTTATCATGTAGACTGGAAGCCAAATGAAAAGGGTTTTGTTCAAAAAACTGCTGAAGCTCATGTCGCAGTTCAAACAACCTTTTCCCCTGGACAACCAACTCACCTCAGTGTGCAGCAGCAAGGCTTTGTGTTTTACCTGTCATCGCTTTTTGCCCTGTCAGTGCATATTCCCACGCAGCGTGTTCAATCAATACCATTGGTCCTCATAAAGATGTCAATTAAATTTAAGATTTCTTCTCCTGTTGTTCAGGTAGCAATGGGCCGATAGAACCAAAAATCTTCATGCACTGTACCTTCAAAAATGTAACGGATGTAACACCAGAAGATTAGCCAGATTTGCAACATCTGTAGACTCCTCTACTAGCAGAGAGTAAAACTCGCTCTTCCTCTGACTGATTAATGTGGCTAGGATGTGTTCAGACATTGTATCGATGCTGCACTACACAGTGTTATTGGACACCTGGATCATGTCCAACTTTTTTACTTCTCTCTAACCAGTCATAAATTTGACCATGTCTTTGACAGCTGGCAAGCACATGTCTTCAATGATTGTGTGGGATAACCCCTTTTTTGCTATTCTGTAACTGACCAGATAGAATGCCCATAGTGTATTTTTGGTAGACCCACTGGAGTTATTTTGGCAGTTTCACAACTTGTCCAGCTTTGATCTAAAAAAAACATACAGGACTTTTGAAGTACACTGGCATGCTTTGTGTTCATGTGGCAACGTAGATAAAAGACAGCTGTTAGCCAGAATCTCGCTGCACACTACGGCTTTAGACAATCTTCATCAGTCCAAGTGAAGCCCAGAGCCAGATAAGTTACATTAAATTTCCTTTCTTCCTGTCTGATGAACAATCTTGTTGCCACATTTGCCTTCTTGCCATGACACTGACAGTTTCCCTGATTTTAGCCAGTTATGCATATTGGCATGAATTATCTACTAGTTGCCAAAAGCTAGGCTAGCTAGTAGGGCAGAGCCAGGACGATTGAAACGCAGGACGAATGAAACACAGCGATTTTCTCGGAGCCCATACAAGTCTGATATGGCAAACTACCTCAGATCCGTTACACTTTTGCGGAGTTATATTAAAGAAGCTGTTTTCAATCATGGGAAAGTAGCAGAGGGGAGAAGTGTCGGATCACCTTCCACACCGTGAGAAGCACCCACCACCTGAGAGAGGCAGGTCACGCCCAGCACATCTCGGTCTTCACAGACCGAGATGTGAGACTTGACCCTGCTCAGGGGGACCCCGACCGAAAGAGAAAGGGGGTCCCGCCAGTAGGCTAGATCCAGGGTGGAGACAGGAAGGGAGACACGGCGCCATGTCTATGTCACCGGGTCGACACACAGGCGGATGAACTACTGCTGAAGCCTTCTCATGCGGAGAAGTCCCAGGGGAACCACCACGTGAGCCGCCAAAATAAGGCCAGGAGGCTCAAAACTGACAGAGCTGCCAGCATGGGACAACATGTTGGAGCAGCCCCATCAGAGCATCCACTCTCTCCCGAGGGGGCCATGCACTCTGGAGGGAGAAGTCCAGTACTACGCCAAGGTAGGTGAGTAGGGAGAGGAGAGGAGCACTCTTCTTCCAGTTCACCGTGAAGCCCAGGTAGGATCCTGATGCCAGACCGCCGCTCCAGGGCCGTCTCAACACACTTGGAAAAAGTGTGCGGGGCCAGGGAGTAACCGAAGGGCAGGCGGGTGTATTGGTACTGAGCGCCCTGGAATGACAAGCGCAGAAACTTCCTGTGCCCGGGAATGATGGACACATGAAAGTACTCGTCCTTCAGGTCGATGGAGGAGAACCAATCCCACACATGCAGGAAGAGGGACTGCGTCGGTGATGCAGTGGTCACGCACAAGCCCACAGCCCGGCTCTGCTGTGTTCTCTTTGTAGAACATTGGTCCACAAACACGATCCAGCTATTGGAAAGTGGACATACTCCACAACTGTACATCCCAAACAACAGGACACAACCACAGTGTAGCAATGTGATTATCTACGGTGCCACCAAGCACAACCCAGTGAGGCGATGACTCATCCTGCTTCGCCTCTAACCCAACAGCAATAGCCTTAGATGGTGAAGCCTATACAAAATAGAATGGTAGTTACGTACTGTAACTCCAGATTCTATGAGTATGGGCGCAGCCCTCTAAGTTCAAGGCCTCACTGGACCTTGGTTCTCAGTGCTGAAGAAAAAGCGCTATGGGAGCCGATGGCCAGGCCTCACCGTTGTATTTATACAAGGTGCGGACGTAGGAGAGGCCCATGTTGTGGGTGGGCATAGACAACTTTTCTCAGTGCCGTGCAGGTGCACAGCAGGGTAAAGCCAATAGCAATAGCCTTAGAGGGCTGCGCCTATTAGTAGTATAATTTTCACGTGACGTCACATTCCAAGGAAAACGCTCCCATGGAGGGCAAAAAAGATGTAATTTTCCGTTGCCTGCCAACCAATATGGAAGTGATACACTGTTACTTGAGATGCTGGAAATGCTGGATGGTTGTTGAGCTTTGATGCACTAATTGAGGAGGAGACATGCCTGGGCTGTGTTAGGTGAGGGATTCCCCACAAGGTAAATGTAAACATAGCGCAGTCAACCAGCGGCAGAGACCTGGCGGTTTGTGTTCACATCTTTCTTTTTCTTAAGTTGAAAGTGTCATGGGTGGGCTGAGTGCAGACTGAGGTGAGGACCCAAATGCAGACAAAAGCAAGGCGAGAGGAGGATGCAGTTCAAAACAAAAGATTTATTAAGATTTATTATTAGATTTATTAAGATTTATTATTAGAAATCCAGGGAACGGAGGACTAGGCAGAACACTCAACATTGATGCAAAGACGTGACAAAGACTGGAGAAACAAGCAGGCATACATATACACAGGGACTAACGAGCAAGGCGGAAGCAACACAGGTGAGGGGGATCAGGACTAACGAGGCAGGCAGAGAGACAGAATGGAAAACAGAGACAAGCAGGTGGGCAGAGTGAGCGGGGGGGGAACAGAGAGACACTCCGAGATGCAAAACACAGGAGTAAACACTAAGGACAAGAACTAATGTACAGGAATAATAACTAAGACACTGAACTAGGAACTAAGATACGAGACAAGACAAATACTAAGTAACTAGAAGATGCGGATGAATAATAAACACAGGGCTAAGAGAACTAACTAAACAAGACTACACAGAAAAACACAAAACAAAAACAGACTCCAACAGGAAAGACATGAACACAGAAACCACATTCCTAACAGAAAGGTGATCCAAATAAAATTTGACTGCTTTTGCGGCATCTCTATGGGGGAGTCATGGTGTGAGACGCTTTATCTGTTTCTTTGCCCTCCAGGTCACCACGCATGTCACCTTACTAAAAAATATGAATACTTAGAAAATCTAGAGTTAAAGTATGTATACCGACTCTCATTCAGTGTTAAGTCGTTCATAGTCAGGTGGTTTGTGGCTTGAAAGTGTGTAGACATGTTAATCTGCTAATCATGAATCATTCCCTGTGTGAGAAACAGCATCTGCTTTAGTTTTTTAATTCCACTTAACTCTGGTCTTTTTACTTTTCATTTAAGTGAACAATTTACTCTCATTCTTTTTTTCATCTTCTGAGTATCATTGCAATCACAGGTGGCTGTTCCACCTACTCTGTCTTCCTCTAACAAGGCCGGGTGATAATTTATCATGCTGCTGTGTTTGGCAGAGATGCTTTGAGTGAACTAAGCGGAGGAAATTAATTTGAAAAACTACATTATGGAACATTTATCAATTTGTCACCATAAACAATGGCTATCACACACACAAAAAAAGCATTTGTACTGGAGATACTATAGTAACACAAATCAGGAAGCAATTTATTCCTGTAATATCTGACTTATCATTTTTTTTCTGTAATACAACGTTAATCAGATAACATTAACATATGGCTTAATCAAGAAGGTTTAAGGCTAAGAAAAAAGTGGTTGAAAGACTGTATCACAGTTTTACTGAGTCTGTGCCCACCCTCAGCATTTGTGAACTAAGTATGCAAAAAGAAGCTTATGCTGCAGTAGATTATAGATTCTGAGTCTTCCTACAGTTGTGGAAATTGTATCTATTGTATCTGGTGAGGCATTAAGCAAAGAGCTGAGTAACAATCAAACATTGTCTTTGAAGAATTTATTAAAAAAAAGAGAATAAAGAGAGAAGTACTAAAACACATATACAGCTGGTCCAGACCTGCTGCCTAGGGCAGCTTCAGGCATCTGGCCCCGAGCAAAGGGATGCATAATCATTTACACAGTCTAGGTTTCTATGTTTCGGGGAACGGAGATCCTCTCCCAGCCTTGAATGAACATTCCAGGAAAGGAGAGGAACAACAAGAGGGGGAAAACACCAAAAAAATCTCACAGCTCTGACCTCTAACCCTAGTAAATGTGGACAAACTAACGTAAGGAGTATAGGAGAGGAAAGGTTAAGGATAAAAACACAATACATATATATCTATAAGCCATAAGAACATGTGAATATCTTTTATGTAATGAAGCCAGGCAGCCATCTGTCTATGTAACATGTAATAGGTTTGCCATGTGAAAAGTTCCCATCTCCCACAGAAAACACTGCTCTGAACTGCCTGAAAACAGCTTGTGTGTAGTCTTGCCTTTTCACTTTGACCCTTGTGACTCCACAGCAAAATGCGCATCATAATGCTCGCCAAGCGATTAGTCCGATACGCCCTCAAAAACACTGGTGGATAAACAACAAACATGAGCTACTGTCCAGGCAGTCAATCAAGATAAAGTTGTTACTGTGATGCAGAGACAGTGATCAGTTAAAACTGTATGATCAGTTAAAACTTTATGAATGAAAGATTAATGTGTTACAGATGAATAACTCTGAAACTCTTGCTCTAGTCCATGTTGCTAAGCTGGTAAGGGGATATTACAGCTGAACCAAAGCTGTGTTTACCGGTTTCTCACGACCCGCCCTTCTCTGCTTCTGATTGGCTAGTAGTCCTTAACTAGGAAGTGTGCATGTGCATCTCCCAACAAAGATTTTGTAGAGGAAAGATGAATCACTCCATAGCTAAAACGGAGCGTTTAAAGCAAGGTGAAAAGAGGAGCTGCAGCAATGTGCAGTATTACAAAAATAAGGTGTTTTTTGAAAATTAAACCATGTAAATGTATTCTGTTACAACCTCTAACTAAGATTCAAGATTCATAAGACCTGAAAATTTGCATAATATAACCCCTTTATTTCTGGCTGTTCCATTTTTTCTCATTTCAGACTGTAGCTGGCTGAGCGTGCATACAAAGACCCCATTAAGGAAATGTAAACCATTATTGTCCTTTAGAGGTGATGACCTATAGTGAGATATAATTAGTATATATAAAATACAAAATATTTATATAAAAGTTAGTCTAACATGTTCAGGATTCGGCCTCTGTGAGGAGGAGAGTGCCTAGAGATGTATTTTCTGTGATTATAAGACTTTGATGTTAAAGCTGGGCAATTTATTTTTCTCTTTACATCCTGACAGCTATGAATAGATGAAATGCTTGACACAAAAATCAAAGAAACTGTAACAAGCACAGCCAATCATTTCATTTGCTTAACTGTGTACTCCATACACTCACTGCACATTAAAATGCACTCTGGGGGAGTGGCCTGAAGGGAGGGGATTTTTTTTCGGTTGGATACTTTCAAAATTTAGCTGTCTCTTGCTAGTTTAGCCAACATCACCTTACCTGCTTAAATATCAAAATGAAACAACCTCTGGCAGGTACAAATAAACTCATCTCTCCCGTCTCTGTGATAAAGTAAGCACAGGTTGAAACTAGAGTTGAGGCGAATACTCGGCTGAAACGAGTATGTGGTTCAGATAAAGCATTTTTGCCGAGTATTATACGAGTAATACAAGTCAATATCTGTGCCAACCAGTTTTAACCAGTTTTATGACTTCACGCACTGAGTGTCTGACACTTTCTGACCCCCCCATCACACACCTGGCCTGCACCACGAAGCGAGTTCAACAAATCCAGGATATGTTTTTGTTATCTGGCTTCACTAACCCCAACAATCGCGATCGGGATAAGCGGCATCACGAAGCTGATTAAATTAACCCAGGGTTTCCCCATCCAGCCGGGAGCACGTTCACATAAAAGAGGCGGTGTTAGCAGCAGATGACCAAACACAGACATGAAGTCCACTGTCAGCAGAGCGTCATATTTTACGATCGAGGATTAAACTGTAACACAACAGAAATACGACAGTAGCACGACTGAAACTGACACATGCAGGGAGACAGAAAATCGCAGACAGTGTGAATGCCTGAATGAATAGGTGTAGTCTATAATAATGCGTTGATAAAAAGTGTTCTTATGAGCTGTATGAAAATATCAGCCTTATTCTTTCAGCTCGGCTGTGTGTCGGCGTTTCCACATTAAAAGACTAGGGCCATTCTCCCTCACATTAAACAAACTTGTTATCGTGATCAAAAACATTGATCTGAAGCACAATGCTGATGCTGTCATGTAAATAGTTTTCTAATCAGCAATAAATATAACAATTTCTGATCAACCCATATAAATTGCATGCTTAAAACAACATGCCGTTAAAGCCCGCCCATTTCAAGACAACCCAACCCACTTCCGGATTAAATCCCGCCCACTTCCGGACTAGGTCCCGGTCCCAGTCCAAGTACGGATACAGATACAGATAATTCATATGGTTAACAGATACAGATACAGATACTGCTGTACTCGCTCATCCCTAGTTGAAACCTTACTGATGTTGCAATTTAATAAACTTTGTTCATTTCCAGAGCTTAAACTGGTGAAAAGGATGATGTTGATCCCCTAATTTTTTCCTATGGTCAGTGTATGTCTGGTCACTTCAGATCAGAAAACTTGCTTTTTATTTGAAGATATCCATTCTCTTACTGATAGACCTGTATGTCATTGTGTATGGTACTCGCAACATCATCGTTTGTGTAGATAAAATAATTTGGCTCTCCTTTCTCTGTTTTTCAGAGGGAGAAAAGAAATCAGAGAATCAGAGGGCATTGTAAAAATGTGGCAATTACTCCGGATAGGGAACACCTCTGGGTGCCTTGAGGTGCGGTGAAGCTATTAGTGTGGTGTTTTCTTTAATATCCTCTGCCATATCTCTATGTGAAGTTCCTCACCTTTGACTGGATTTCCCCCACTGAAGCAGAGCAATTAAAAGGTGTTTTGTTCCTCTGGGGATAGAAGGCTGCAGGTGGATCAATTTACTCTGTACTCAGAATATATTGGTCTTTACACTCTTAGAAATAATAGTTCTAACTAGAACCATATACAGTTCTTTGGCTTTTCCCCATAGAAGAACCATATTTCGTTCCTGGTAGAACATTTAATGAAGGTTACACCTAGAACCCCTTCAGAGAGTTCTACAAGGTACCTAACTTAAAAGGTTCTAAATAGAACCGCCTGTGAAAGCTTCCACCTGGAACCACCTAAGAGAGGTTCGACAGAGAACCCCTCTATAGTGTAATGGTCTCTCCCAGAACCCTCTCTGTGGGTTCAATCTAAAACCATTCCACCTCGTAAGGGTCTCATCTACCTGGGGGGGTTCAACAGAGAACCCTTTTATATTTTAATTGTTTAATATAAAAAGGATTCATACAATTTTAATGAGAATGTTTTTATTTAAAATTCTTGGTACAATGATCGATACGGGGAGGAGACTCTGAGGATAAGCCAACAGCAAAGAAGAGGCTGTGTAGGTCTTGAGGTGAAGAGTTCAAAAAGCATAAGAATAAGCAACATGGCAGCAGATAGGACACAGAGACAAAACGCCACCCATCAAACTCTTAAAATCACATCCACTGGAGGTGAAAACAATCCCCTTTCCATTGACTTTGTGTAATGTGTAAGTGAAATTAATTTATAAAATTTTAGGACTGATATTTTGGTATTTTCAACAATCAGTCATTGATTGCCCTATGGTACCACTGCTTTAGGTCACACAGTGATGCTCTGTGAACAATCCTTTTTGCCATTTGATTTACCTTTTTGACCATTTTTGGATGAGCATCTATTAGCTATTGCTCCTTCATTTCCCACAGAAGCTGAAATAAGGAACAATTATCACCAATTACTTGATAATCATGAAATGCAATAATATACAAGGAATCAAAGATGATCAAATCAATACTTGAAAATAGCAACTATTTTAGGAAGCATCAGTGCCAGAAACTTTTCAATGATTTTCTCAGTCATTTGACATGAAGGTTTTCCGGTATGCACAGGTTAGGCTCATTCGTTCCTTTAAATATTTCATATCTGGTTGTACCTTAAGTATCTCTGTAGACATACCATGGATATGAGCTTGAATGCTTTTTTCATCCTCTACACAGTCTTTATCCACCTGAACCTGTAAAACATTCAACAAAATTACACAAGCAATATAGTAAGAGTGACCACTTAAATGAGGTATACATGATATACTTTAAAAAGGTATGCTTAAATTATATTTTTTTCCAAAGACTAAAATGAAAAAAAGCAAGAGTAAAACATTTTTTTTTAAAAATCACCCTCTCTCGGATCCTCTACCAGAAGCCTGGGAGTTTGAGGGTTCTGCGCAGTATCTTAGCTGTTCCTAAGACTGCACTCTTCTGGATGTTGTACCTGGAATCTACTAGAGCCACTCTCCCAGTTTAGGATCATAGCCCCCAGTGCTCCGATTACTACTGGCACCACTCTTCCTTTTCCTCTCCACATCTTATTTCCTCTTTCACCCCGTGGTATTTTTCATGCTTCTCACGTTCCTTCTTCCTGATGTTTCTGTTGCTTGGGATTGCTATCCTATTGCCTTCTTCTGCTGTTTGTCGATCAACTTGATATCTGGTTCGTTAGCCATTACCAGTTAGTCTGGATCTTGAAGTTCCACAGGATCTTAGCTCAGTCATTCTCAACTACCTTAGAAGGGGACCACCAGCCCATACTCATTACAGTTCCTGGTTATTGTGTTCCATGTACGCCGATCCTGCCTGCATCTTACACCCTGCTGTTATGTGTTTAACTGTCTAAGGGGCATCCTTGCACAGTCTGCACCTGGGGTCTTGCCTGGTGTGGTAGACACCAGCCTCTATTGATCTTGTCTGAGTGCCTCTTCTTGTGCTGCCATGATTAGTGCTTCTGTGCTGTCCTTTAGTCCAGCCTTTTCTAGCCACTTGTAGGACTTGTGCATGCTGCGGTCCCTCCATGAAGGCTCTTCCTCTTCCCTTTCATCATCTTTGGGTTCCTGTTGCCTGAGGTATTTACTTATCCCTTCATCTTTGGGGGCCATCTTCCTGATGTAATCCTGGATCTTTGTTGTTTCATCCTGGACATTGGTCTTGACACTCACTAGCCCTCAGGGTCCCTCGCTCCACTCAGGGTGCTGGATTTGGGGTGAAACCATCCATGCATTGTGAGGAACTTTCTTGTCTTGATATCAGTGAACTATCTCCTCTTTTGACCAGTTTATTATACCAGTGGGGTATCTGATGACTGGCAAGCTGACTTTTCACTTCATTACTCTGTGTAGGTATTTGGCTGTGGCGGAATTGCTGTCTCTTCATGGTTTCCATTAGCTTGATACCATCCAACCACACTTGTCCAGTCTGAGTGACATTCTAATGTTGTTGCTGTGGATCCTGGTAGGGTGGATCAGTGACTCGATGTCTCGCTCATTTTTGGCATGAAGTTTGATGTCATCCATGTGCAGGATGTAACTGGTTGTTCCACTTCAGAACCAGCATCTGTAGCCACTGTTTCTGATGAATGGTTCAGGCCTATGCAGAACAGCAGTGGGGATAGTGCCTTGACTAATCATGACATTCTTTCTGTCAGATATGGTTTAAACAGGACCCAGAAGCAGACAAAGATGGAAGGCCTATCACAGAGTTTATTGCAGTGCAGTCAAGACAAGGTGGAGGCCAGTAATTCAACTGGGTGGCAGGCTCGACGAAAGGCAGTGGAGGCAGGCAGGGTGTTCTCCTCCAGAGAAGCAGGCAGGTATGGGCACAAGGGAAGACGTCCTCTCTAAACTATGAAATCCAAAAATAAGAGACAATAACTAACCACAAAACGTAACAGAGAGTACAAGGTAGCAACAAGGCTGGTGCCGGCTAGAGACCTACGGTAACAACGTAACAATCCAGCAAAGACTGAGGAGAACTGCAGGTTTTATGAAGCAGCACAGAAAGACATGATACAAATCAGGTGTGCTAATCAGTCTGTCAGACAGGTGAGTGAGCCAGCCCCATGCTTCCCCACCAGTCACGCCTCCTGCCAACCTGCAAAGGTAGAAACTAGGTAGAACCACAAGGAAGAGAGAGAGAAAGGCGGAGCGACAGAAAAACCA
>JAPMOB010251907.1:0-37348 GCA_029875015.1 Lepomis gibbosus
GAGTACGGATACGGATACAGATAATTCATATGGTTAACAGATACAGATACAGATAATGCTGTACTCGCTCATCCCTACTGGATATAGCTGTCACTAATGATCTACACTGCAACTATGGGTAACGTAACAAGGCAGAAACACCTCAAAATATTTAGAAAACAGTCTATATTTTCAGTGTTATATCTGCAGTCTAAAGTCTAGTTTATGCTGTGTGACCATTAACTTAAATTACCACAGTTACAGAAAACCAGTTTTGCTGGATATCTTGTACAATGTGTTAAACATGTGTAGCTAACCTTAGCCATGCTAGTCATGTCTGATGCACTGCCAGTCAAGCTTCCTGCCAACTGTTACACATGTCATTCTAAAAAAGGAGACAGCAATAGACTCAGAACGACATGACGGCATCTTACCTCCATTTAGCCTGCACATGTTAGAACTCCGTCTCCATAAGTGCTGGAGGGGATTGTGGGCGTGGCCATGCGGTCGATGCAAACCCATGATTGGTCAGTCAAACCTACCAATAGAATCTCTTCTTATGACAATTTTTGATTTGCAACACTTTTCCACGTTTAACAAAAACTTTGACGGTTTTAGCAAAAGTGACTCGCAAGGAAAACCTTTTGACTTGAAATCAAATAAAACATCTCTTATTTTGACCATTTTGCAAAACTTTTCGACTTGCAAAACACTCTCACTTGCAAAATTGTTTAACCTGTAAAACTTTCAGACTCACAAGGAAAACCTTTTGACTTGCAAAACTACTTAACTTGCAAAATGGTTTAACTTGCAAAACTGACTTGCAATCAGAGGACATATTAGCATTTAAAACTTTTTGTGACACAAAAAAGGCCTGTGTATTTTTAATTACAAACTTGTTTTTTGATTGCAGTGCGATAAATATGAGATTAGAGAAAGAGCTCAAATATATAAATTGTCATATTGGCCTCAGGAGCAAATAACTCACCTCTGTCTTATGTTGCTCAAACGATGAGATCTCTTCAGTATCTCAAATAGGTGTAATTTCAGTCTCCACAATGTGGATCAGAAAAAAGCTCCAGTTTTGTCTTAGTGACCCCACTTAGGCGTTAATTTACTCAAGTACTTTATTTACGTCAAATGTTGAGGTTGAGTATTTTCTTTTGATGGGGGTTTGTACTTTTACTCCCCTTAATTTCAAATCCTTATTGTCTTTATTGTTAATTACCTGTTACAAGTTACTGAGAAAAACATAAATAAATTTTGACATTGAAAATAATGCACTTTCAAATGTCATGTTTTCCAATTTGTTAAGGTAGTCACAGCCACCATAACTGGAACAACCAATACTTTGACATGATGTTTAGAGAATAATTCATTAAGGACTGAATGCACGCAAGAACTGAGATACAACTATACAACTAAGTATCTGTCATACAGAATGAGCACTTTTACTTTTGATACTTAACTACATTCACTATGGAATACTTTTAAACCTTTTACTTGAGTAGAATGTTGAGGACTTTAATTGTGGAAATGGCTCCTCTTTTAAATAAAGGAAAATTGTACTGTAGTTAAAGACAATCAATCCCTCTCTGTTAAATTTGATTGAATGGCGCAGCAGCAGTTGTTGTTGCCCTTTGAACAATGGGAGCAGGGTTCAATTCCAGCACAGGGCAAGCTACCAGCATAGTTCTCAGAGCATAGACAGTAATGTAATACAATCAAGCTACCAAGTACTTTTAGAAGCCATAAGGAAGACATTAATGAACTAAAAGATATAATGATGAGATCTCTTCTGTTATTTAATTTATCAAATTGTAATCTCAATTCAGTATCTATTTGTCTTACCCAAGTCTCAAAACCTCAATCTCTCTTCATCTCAACCTTTTCCCCTAAGGGGTACTCAACCATCCAACTATGTGTTGCACGGGACGGAACTTTTGCAACTTGCACAAAACAAAAACAAAGTTACAACAGTGGTGCACCAGCCTAAAGTGCCGTGCTCATCAGAGCGAATACATCTAATTTGATTCAGCACCTGCAGGAGCAGGTGTCCAAGTAAAGGTAATAAATAACAACCAAATTAAATTACGTTGCTACTTAATTAATGAAACATTGAGTTGGTATTCAATATAAACGTTTCACTTGCAATCAGTGCAGTAGAGGTGAGAGTTGAGCTTTCAGTGCAATGTAAAAAAACAAACAAACAAACAAAACAAAAAACAGAGCCGCATGTATCATTAGTCTGTGGAAGACAGAATGAAGTGCTCTCAAGAGCTTCAGTCAGTGAACATTTAACTTACTATCCTATTGCTTTTTCCTGTCTGTGCTGAGTAAACGCTTTATAGTTTAATATACCCAGTGTAAAACACAACATAAGATCAGGGGCATGTAGACTTTTCTTTTCTCAATTTCTTTGTTACATTTTTACTTTAAACAAAAATATGTATGGATTAGAGTGGATGACAATAGTTCAGTTTATTCCCGTCATTAGTAACAATTTCCCCTGGGGGATAAATAAAGTTAATATTAGTCTTACATTAATAATAATAGTTAATTGTTATAGAAATATAATTATTAATGTAATTAAATATTATAAATGAACTGAAGTTATTACTGTTTGTCTTGGTATGGATCATTTATTGTAATTTTTCTTCTTCTTCTTTTCTTCACTTTTAGCTTAAGACGGGTGCTGCAGTTCAGCAACCAACTGTTGCAGAATCCTTTGCAAAGTGTATGGCCTATGCTCCCAATTCAAAACAAGCCCTGGATTTAAATAAAGCAGTAGCATATTTCATCTCCAAAGTCATGATGCCATTTCAGATTATGGAAAAACATTTGAGTTTTACAATCCTTTCTACTGATTGGCAGCATAAGTCTCATTGTCTTGAGACTCTATTTTCTAGAAGACCACACAGCAGAGCATATCACTGAAATGATGGAAAACATGCTCCTGGACAGGAAGATAATGACAGAGAGTCTGTCTGGAATACCAACAGACAATGCAAGTATCATGAGGAAAGCTTTTGAATCATTTCCCTGTGTTTGGCTTCCTTGTTTTGGTCATGATTTAAATGTGGCTATTTCCAAAGTCCTCAAGATACCAAGAATGGAATCCACTACCAGAGCATGCTGACATATGGTGCTAGGGCTTTCTCAAAGCTGGAAATGAAAACCCTGAGTGTTAACTGACACACGATGTGGTCACCAGGTGGGGGTCCACAATTGTAATGATTGCCAGGTTCCTGGAGCAGCAGTAGGCCATCTATGGGGTGCTAGCAGGAGACAGAAGCACCTGGCATCTTATGCTTAAAGACAATAACATCACCATCCTTGAGAAAGTAAACCAGCCCCTTTATCCTTTCCATAATTTCACTATTACTCTGGCCTCAGATAAACAAGTCACACTTTCCTCCTTAAAGCCAGTCTTGGAGCACATCAACAATTCGATACTTCAAGATGAAGAGAAAGACTGCGCTCTCACTAAACAAATGAAACTGAAGCTTTTAATGCAGCTGAGACATACAGAAGAAATGAAGAATGTTGAACATGTCCAGTTTTGTGGATCCCAGGTTCAAGGGAAGCTTTGCTGAGAATGACACAGCCAAGGCACGCAGTGATGTAGCACTGGCACTTGCATCACATCCACACACAGAAGATACTCCAGCAGCAACCATACAGAGCACCTCCTCTACTACCACCACCACCTAAAGGAAAGAGAAGAGCCTGTCTGGGTTGTTACAGCAAATCACCATTGCAAAGATGAGCAGGTCACTAACTTCAGAGTATGCAATGCCACCAATCCAAGAAAAACTGAAGTCAAAGGTGAAACTGTACTTGTCCCTTCCTGCAGTCGGTGCTGATGCTGACCCACTAGCTTGGTGGAAGGCACACGTGGAAGAAATGTCAATGCTTTCAAAAGTGGCCAGAAAGTGCCTCCTCATTTAATAACTCTCCATTCTATTAGTTTGTTGTATGCTGATAGATCTTGATACAGACAGCCCTCCCTCAAAACTACGTCCATGTCACTATCAGTAATTCTGTGTGCGTGTGTGTGCATGGTAAATGTAATATAATAGCAGTAGTAAGGTATTTGATCAACACATTAATGTATTCAGGCAATTCAGTATTCTGTTGGCTGTGTGAAGCTGAAGGTTGCTTGTGAAACAAAAAGTAAAAGTATTTAAATAACACTTATTTTAATTCTGCCTGCAGCCCAATGCCACAGTTTAGTGTGAAGATTTATGTGAAGTGTTTTGTATTCCAACACCAAAAGAACTGAAACGATTTATTGCCTTGTGAAAAATAAAAAAATTAATAATGAAACTATGTCATAAATATATACTTGAAAGTAGTAGCATAGAAAACATGCACATTGTGGAATAGTTTGCTTTGCTGTCACCTGCTCCTGTGATAAACCTAGTGAATACTAAAGAAGGCCGTGGTCTCTGTGTGAACTGATTATTTTGTAGAAAAGTAAAAATGTTGTTCAGTTAATATATTTGTCTTGTTTAAAAAATGCCCTTTTTTTCACTTGAGCCCCTGCCCACCAAAATGTCTGTGCACGTCCCTGGCTGTGCTAGCAGGTAGGGTTAGCCTCCTTTGTGTTGCAACACTATTGCAAACTGCAGCGTATCATACACATGCAAAATCGCCGTTTTGCGTACAATAGACACGGCTTTTTCAAAGTGCATATGTGACGCCTGAGATGAGATCGAGTTTGGTTTCCTGTGACCTGCACAATCGGAACACTGCACAGCAAAGTCAATACCAGCTGGAGTTTGGCATTTTAAAATTCGAATGGCTCTGTCTGTGACACTGTCATTCAGCTATTTTCAAGCCATAAATTTCACACACAGAAATCCCTTAACCCTTAACATAGCCTTCCAAAAGTTCTACAACTATAAAACTGTCACGTGATACTATTGTTGTTCCTCAGCTTGACATTTTCCTTTCCCTGCCCTGCCTCACTCTTGACCTTCACCACAGTAAAGAGGCCCTACAGCCGATGGATGCAATATTCTCTATAGGTGCATATCAACTGCTAAGACCATATTCAAAGGTTCCTCCCACCCTGAGCCACCTCACCTGCCAACTACAAAGAGCAGGCATTTTCAATCACTGGTCTCAGATGCAGTGGCCTTAGTATCTATTGCCCCTGGGCACTCCTGCACACGGCTGACCCTTCAGCTCAGTGGTGGGAGCAGTTCAAAGCCAGGCAGGGACAGACACATCTCTCAGGCTGTACAACACACATCCATGTTAACTTGTGTGCAATGCTCGCACAGCAAAAAGCAAAAGAGTAGGCTCGAGCAACTCAGGCAATTCTGAAGATGTCTGAGCATAATAATTATCCAAGTTATAAATGGTCCTGACACATTTAGTCAAACACTTTCTCTTTGTTGATACTCGCTAATGATGATTTATGATCATAGACCCTTAATGGACATGCAGTGATTCATCACAGCCCTAAAAGCTGCAAGACTCACTAAGTCAGATTATTAGATTAATATTTTATTACAGTAATTAGGGCAGAACGGGCTGGTTAGGGAGCAAAGACTAAAACCCTGCTGCGAAAAGGCAAATAGAAGTCACACTTCGCAAAGACGGTCTTGATTTGGAGAATTTGGGTCTTATGTTGGTAGTTTTCAGTCCAACAGGAAAAAGAAACAACGACATTTACATGATAAGACAATAATTATGCCAGATCATCAAAACACGTGGTAAAAAAGAAAGTGGGTGCGACTGAAATTTAGCTGCATTAAATCATTTCTATTTTTCTCTCTCTCTCTCTCTCTCTCGCTTTCTTGTTTTTGGATTTTTGATACTGCTTTCTCACCACCAGCATAATTCATCGTACATCTTTCTCTCTGTGACTCATTCTGCCTGTTAAATTCAGTAAATCTCACTTAATGTTTACGATCTACTTTTTGCGTTCAAGCCAGAAACCTGACATGACAGGCCATCAAATATTTTAAATGCCCGGGTTGTCAATAAAACAGAAAAGGATAGGGGTTACTCTCATCTAAGAATTTACATAGTCGCATCAAAATTCCGCTCTGCTCGCCTGCCATTCACCGGTCTTTTGTGCTCAGAGTTGTGCTCACCGACTTGCCATGAATTGCATGCACATCGCGGTTCCTAGCGAGTTTATTCCAAGTACTGTTTAAAAACAATATATTGTTTGTGTGTTTTGGATTTATTCACGCACTTTCTTTTCACTTTTTTCTTTTAAAGCATTATATGTTAGTATTTATATCATAATTATAAATTTATTGGGAGAAAACTAGGAGTTTTATGTAAAATCAGGCATGGAGCACCCCCGTATAGCCAAAATAGCATGATCCTCGTTTCACGACGGCAAGGTTGGCAATCAGATGCTCCTCATATCAAAGCATCGAATTTTAGACTAGTTAGGGGCACCCCTAGATTTAGGCTTTACGTGAAATTCAGATGAGCTCAGCCACCTTTCCGGCATCCTTGAATGAATACTTTATTTCGAATATAGGTAAAAAGAACATCCGACAAGAAAATGAAATCAAGTAGACAAATCAAAGTGATGAGAAAAACACAATGAAAATAAAGAAAAATGAAAGTTTAGTTGCATTCAAAAACTTTTGTTAACTCTTGTCAATGTCTATTACATATTCGAAAATATCCTTCCACTTATTTCCACAGTAGGGCTCACTATAACTTACATTCACAAATTTTGATGTCACTATATCTGACCAATGATCTTTCTGCCTGCATCTTCATTAAATATATATATAACGGAATGGATTGATATAGATGCTTCATATCAATTACTTCTTATAAGTATTTCTTTATTTCTAACGGTCAATAATTTTTGATTTACACATCTAAATGAACCCCACCTTTCGCCCAATGTCAGCTGGGATAGGCTCCAGCCCCTCAGCGACCGTGTACGCAGGATAAGTGGTTGACGATGGATGGATGGATGGATGGATAGCTGGATGGATGGATGGAAATCTAAATGATCTCTGTTTAATGAAACACTTTCACAAGTGAATTTTGTGCTTCAGAGACAGCTGCTGCTCTAGCAAAATTGGTCTGGTTTTGATGGTACTGTTGAGACAGAGACATGAGCAAATATTTCAGGAGAGGAAGAATGTTTCTGAATTATTTGACGACGCACAGTTAATTAGACAGGGTCGGACAATGTGAACATAGCCTATGTACATAATGTATTCTCTTAAAAATGCTTAATTGTCAAATGTCTGTTGAACGTAAACTGGGAATTTCACCATTCTATGTGAATTTATCTGAGAATATTCTTAAATAAGGAAATCTATTAAGTGATTGGTCCTTGGCTACATCGTCATCCAAAATCCTGTTTGCAGCAAAGCAAAGTGTCGTAAATCAGCACTAAGACTGAGACTTAAGATTTAGTCCTACACTTCACTCACATTACGACTGTGATGCTTGATAACTAAGCACAGCTTTGAGCCAGGATTTTTTTTATACCCTTAAATCGATTCTTAGCAGTGTTCTTATGAGTAATAATGAAACGCTTGATAAATATGGGCCCTGGTTCATTAATACAAAATATGACTGTTTTTATGTTGCAGAAACTTAGATCTTGGCAGTTGAATCTAAAAAGCAGATTCCATACAATAAGCTCGCCCAAAATAGCATGTGAGCTATTATAATCTGAGCATTTGAAACATTCTGCATGATTGCATAACAAGAGGTACAGTTAATGTGGCTGCCATATGCAGGCACCCCAAAACTAACTATGCATGCTTATATACATTATCCATCTGTGAGATTTGCCATAATTATCACTGGTACGTGGCCTGATGGGCGCTAAAGCAGGACGACATGATGAGGATGTTCTCTTCTATTCCTTCACTTTCTTGGTTTTTATGCCCTAATTACAGTCCCAGGGGAGATCTCTCTGTGCTGGCACACAGGAGGGGGGTTGGGCATGCAGGCTAGAGGCGGAGTTTTGGGACCGCGGGACAGAAAGACAGATAGAATGTCAATACATAAGAGACAATGAAAGGAATATTGGTGGAAAAAGGGAGGCTGTGCGTGCGTGTGTGTGTGTGTGTGTGTTGGGGGGGGTTTATTAAAGTGTTTCATATCAACACATGAAAGTACTATAGGAACCTTAGTGCTTAGTGCTTAACCAAAGTAGCTTCTTACATAATAGATATATGATTAGTGTTGGGTATCATTTAAAAACCAGGACCCTTAAAGTGATACCCATATCAATAGAGGTGGCAACGGCTCAATGGACAAATGCCTTTGGTAGGAGATTCCCACTGTGACCCATTCATCAATGTGTCCTGGAGCAAGACACTTAACACACCATTGCTCCAGAGGTGTGTGACCTCTGACATGTCTAGCAATTGTAAGTCGCTTTGGATAAAAGCGTCAGCTAAATCAATAAATGTAATAGAGTACTTCATTTGTGTAAAATGCCACCTGTTGAAGCTGTAGGTAACAGGTAGCCAGGAATTGGTAGATTGGCAGCCTAATGTTATTGTTGTCATGGAAAAGGTAGGTGAACTATTATTGTTTGTTCTTTTTTCAAAAAACTGTTCCATAAATATATTTAGAAATCGTATCAGATCCTCCACATCCTAATCAGGCCATCCACAGACATATAATCACAGGAAGGATGACAGCTTGGGTGTTTATTTGTATTTGAATGAAAGAGGAGTGCGAAATAGCTTGGTGACCAAGTGAGTTGTGGAAAACCAATTTAAAGGGGTGGTAAAATGCTTTTTTGGCTTTTTCCCTCTCCTTTATTGGGTTATATACCTTTTTAGTGCATGTAGGTTAGATTTGCGAAGTGAAAAAGTCTGCCCCAAGGGGAGTTCCCATCTCCCACAGAAAGCTCTGCTCTGAGACGCCCTCAAAAAAGCTGTTTTTTAGTCCAGCCGTCTCCCAAAAAAAACCAAAATATGCATCATATAACGCTCGTCAAGCTGCTAGTCCCAGACGCCCTCAAAAACACCGGTGGAAAAACACTGAGTTTCAGCACACACCTCTCCTCTCCCGTCCAAACACTAGCTACCCTCCAGGCCAGCAAAGGACATAAAGTTGTTACTGTGATGTAGAGACAGAGCTCAGTTGCCGGAAAAAAGTAAATAGCATCGGTGTTGCTCAAAAGTGAAGAAGAAATGGTTCGTGTTTGTGCCGTTCTTAATTCCGCAAACCATGTCTTCTTCACCTGTGAGCTCCGATCATCACTCTTCACACATTACGCTCCTCTCACCTGCACACTGCTATTTACCTTTTTCCGGCAACAACAAACAGATTCCCACGGGACTTCAGTGCGAGACTACAGCTAGTCGTATAAAACACTATTTAGGTGAATTTACACAATGGCTAAGTTGCTAAACGCATCGTGTTGTCATGTAATAGCCCTGTTCATGTTGGACGGAGATTTTAATTGCATTTTGTCTCTGTTAAGAGGCACAAAGACACTCTTTATGTAATGCCCCCATAACTGCCGTTTTAGCTAGGTGGGAGCTCTGGGCATTAGCTGTAGCAGCTCCGTGTTGCAAGCACCAATCCGGCTCGTTTTTTTTTCTATAGACAGAACTCACAAAGGTATAACGATCAAGATTAACTTAAAAATTGCCCAGAGTTCTCCTTTAAGTTACATTTTTGATATGTTTGTTGAAAGTAAACAACAGAGAATTATTTTAACTTTCGATCAATAAACTGAATTCAAAGATCTCCGTGAGTGCTTTTTCCTTTAGTGGTGAGTCACAAAACACCAAAAGATGACAATAAGAAGTGGAAAACGAGTAAGGAGTCTGTTTAAAAACAAGTCACTAAACTGCAATAGAGAGGAGTTGTCTGCACCTCATGGGACTTTTGGATAATTTCACCATTGATGAACCACACAAAGAATAATATAGCAGGCTACTTGAAACAAACCCACAAGGAATTGTGACGTGCACACAGTTGTGGGCAACACAACATGCAAAACTCTGCACTAACCGGTAAATGACAGGCTCAGTTTAGCTGGAAATTTACAGTCTAGGTTACAGAGATAATGAATAGAGACTGCAGCTCTGCAGCTTCTCAAGATTAAAGCAGAGCTACCGTGTTTCACTACCCCACCCCTGCTCGCAATTGCCGTGCACAAAAACACACATGATTCGCCTATCAGTTGACTGTAGGCAGGACTTGACAATTCTGATTCGACTATGTAAATCCTTAGTCCGGGACAGACCTAATTACAATTGTTAACATTGTTAGTGGCAGAGTCCACCATTCTTGCACTAGATCCAAATTGCCTTAACATGCATGAGGGATTGACAGGAAATGATGCTGCACATATAATTCAGTGTTACCATTTGTAATGTGATTTATTTCTAGCTTCATTGTTGGCTGTTCACTCTCCTAAAGACATAGCAGAGCTGCATGAAGTTCCTGCTAATGCTAACCAAACATTTCGTACAGCTACTGCTTCACAATAAAAAAACTGGGGCATGTTTAGCTTTGTTGGCAGAGCGCGCCCCGTGTATAAGGCTCCGTCCATATTGCAGTGGCCTGGGTTCAAATCCAGCCTGCGGCTCTTTGCGGCATGTCGCTCCTATATCTCCCTCCCTTTCCTCACTCTATCCACTGCTCTATCTAATAAAGCCACAAAAGGTCCAAAAAAGATAAAAGTGTTCAACTGGTAAATCACAGGGTGGCATTTATTGTGAAGCAGTCACAGCAAATTAAGCATCAAAAATGTTTGTAGCATACAAGACAACAATTATTTTCAGTTTATCAGTTTTAAACATTACAGTAATGGAGTACTGGAAGAATTGCCAAAACTTTAATACAGTGAACAAATGTAACGTGAGGTTAGTAGCCTGTACATGCTTCAGTGTTTTTCTGATGTTTTAAACCAAGTTGTTTCCAAAGCGGTAGAAAAAAGCATAAGCTCTAACACTGATGAGACCAGATTTTGCTGAATGAGATCTTTTTTTTTCAGGGTGGTGATAGCGCAATGGATAAGATGCCTTTCATGTGAGAGACCTGGGTTCAATCCCCCACTGTCACACATCCACCATTGTGTCCCTGAGCAAGACACTTAACCCCTAGTTGCTCCAGGGGCGTGCTGCCTTTGACATAGCAATTTTAAGTCACTTTGGATAAAAGCGTCAGCTAAATGAATAAATGTAAATGTTCTCTGCTTATTAGAAGACATTGGTTGGTCCTAAAGGTACAGTGTGTAAAATATGGACAGATTTTTTGTTTAAAACATTAAAAATTAAGTAACCTTATAAACAGATTGTCTGTTTATTTGTTGTGTGCCTGTTTTTAATTAGCAGGACCTTTCAAACATTTGTAAACCTATTGTGTCATGAACCCGGTCTAGTCATTTACTGGTATTATCTTGATCTTGTCTGCCCTCTGTTTCTATGTCCTGATCCCTGTTATATTCTGTTGCCTTGTTATGTTTGGAGTCTGTATTATCAGTTTTTTAGTCTGCATGGTTGGCTCTGTGCATTGAGTGCATTCAGCGTGTTTCCTCTCTTGTTTGGTTTTGGTCTGCGGTTGTGGGTGGTTTTATAAAAATAGGTTTTTGAGAAAAGTGATAAAGAGTTGCATAGTTTGACATTTTTAGAGCAGAAGACCATTGGAACAAAGGTGCAGAAGGTTGGTCTCTAAACAAAGCTGTTTTCGAGATAATTGCAAAAACATAAAGTTGATTGTTATAGCACCACCTGAAATCCCAATTTTATGAAAATACCATCTTTCCAGTGGTAAAATATCCCTTTCAGGGAGGTATTTCTTATATCCATTTCCATTACATTATATTTTAATGAACAATTCAATGGCAGTTACCTGTTATAGGTGTTTGCCTTGTGTCTTTGTCCATTTTGACTCTGGTGAAGACGTAGTGTTGAAACGTACAGTATTAAAGTTGGGCATTGTGCTCCAATCCTTTGGTCTCTGGAAGTTTTCTGTCCTCGGACTCATAGGTAATAATTTAATACAGCTTTAACATTGTGAAACATTGTGAAAACATTGTGAAACAATGCATTGATAGAAAATGAATGATAAAAATTGGACACGTGTAAATAAGATCAAGTGTGAGACATAGATAGATAGATAGATAGATAGATAGATAGATAGATAGATAGATAGATAGATAGATAGATAGATAGATAGATAGATAGAGAGTGTTGTTATGGGGCAGGACAGTGGTTAGTCTTGTCACTTCACAGCAACCATCTGTGCAGCTGCCTTTCTGTGTGGAGTTTGTTCTCTCTGTGTCCTTTTAGAAATGCTTCTTCTCCCTGATTAGCAGCAGAACAAAAGCCTCTCTATTCATTAAAGTAGCCTGCTTTTGGGACCTTGAGTGCCAAACTATAGGGACTCTTCACTGAGAATGGGGAAATCCAGATATGATGCTATGCATAATGAACCAAAAACAAGTTCATGAAGAAAAGAACACATCCACTAATTTGCCATGCTACCCCTCTGTCTTTACTACCATGTCTGACTGTTAAATAATTCATTGCATGCAATTCAACTACTACTCCCTTGATAGCCATCATGTCAATCTTTAGTGAAATCGTGCTGGTTGTGTTGGGTTGCTGAAGCCAAGCGCTCTCACTGGTTCAACTGGAGTGTCAGGAGAATGGTTTGCATTGTGTGTGCGTGAGTGTGCACATGTGTGTATGCTTGCATCCGGTAGGTAGAGAAAACCAAGACATTCAGGCTTACAGACTGGATACGATCGATGCTTTGCATCATGTCCTGGGAAAACATTGATTTTTTTCATGCCAAACTCTTTAGACAATGATTCTTAGCTGGCAATTAAGATTCAACTCTTTAACAATTACTTAACAAGTCATTCCTGATTCATTTCTCACTGTAACATATTTTGCTAACCATACTGTATTAACATAGGTGTGTAAAGGAAAAGTTGAGGCCAGTGGAGATCCTCAGTAGAACTGATGAGGGGCCAGGCTAGCTGGAAAGTTGTTTTTGATGTGCTGGAAAATCCATTTTTCAAAGTACTTGGATGAGTAGACTAGACAAGAGACTTCAGCTCTTTTTCGTACAGGGATGATGTGTGGCTATGAAGCAGTTGGGAACCCTGTAATCATGATATGTTGAAAACTTTCAGTAATAACAGTTTTGCATATAAATATGAAGTAGTAGTCCCACAGAGATCTGTGTGCCCACCAACACTAACAAGATAAATCAATGTTATAATCCCAAAAACTAAAGTAAAAAGTGAATTTAATAAAAGCAGTTAACTTTGAGTACCTTCCGCGGGTAAACGGCGTAGTTGCGAGAGCATAATCCAGACCGACTACGGGTGTTTAAATGTGTTTATATGTTCAAAAGCTGCAGCGGACATTCATTCCCTCCACTCTGCTTGTTCCTCTCCAAACATTGCTCTGAAGACACTGGACGCTAATAGGCTATCGCGACACAGCCTCATGCAACATTCTTGCTTGTGTTACTGTAAGTACGTGCAATAAAACCATTGCAACTAAAAGACAATACTTGATCTATAAACCTGTTTAACTGGTAAGTGGTACAAAGCATAAGCTATTGTAAATATTACTGTTCCCCTAGAAACAACTTTTAGTTATGATTTTAGTTATATTTAAAATTCTTCACCTGTTCAGAATGTATTCTGTTTTAAAACTATTTTTAAAGCACTTTTAGTAATGAAAAAATGATAAAGAACTGATTAGAGTAGTAGGATTGATAAAATCTGAACAATGCCAATCCTGAACACAAGTGTAACACTACAAATTATAATCAACCATGGGACTTTACAGATTATTTTGGTCATTTCTGTGAACTAAACTTCTATTATTAAATAGAACCATTGAACCTCCACATTCCTCAGGTATTCACACCCAATTTTCAGCCACCATTGGTCACGTGACTTTTGACTCATGATGTTACCAGGTCAATTAAAGGGTCAGCTGCCCTTTGTTTTATTCTCTTTTTCCAAGACTCGTCTTCACTGGAGCTGCTGCAGCTGATGTAATTAATGACACTGTTGTTATTCCATACAATGTTGTGCTGTGCACTGAGTCACTCTCTTTTAATAGTTGATCTCAAAGAGATATAATGCATATTTGAGAGAAGGTCAGTGAACAGTGACAGCGTAGTAGATGTGGTGCATGGAGAATCAGGCTAGAGGACAGAAGCTGTTGCCGAAGTTACAGTCTGACAGATGAAACAGGTCAGTCACCAAGACATATTCATATGCTGATAGGGAAAGTGTGCAGTTCATGGAAAATTGCCTTCAGAGCATGCATTACCTGTAAGCTATGTCTCAAACATAGTCTTATGGACAGAGATATACACACTAACACTTTAAAGGAAAGGACCGAAACTGAGTTAGGTTTTTGATTTCTTGCAGGGTCAGCAGACCAGCGACTCCAAACCTTTGATGATAAATGGCCATACACTAACCTAAAATGGGAATCTTCCCAAAGAAATGCGGTAATTGACTCATTTTTCACAAAGTGATTGAACAGAAAGGAGTTTCCTCCTGACAGGACTAGGATCAAACAGAACCCCAAGCCAAGGACATCTGCAGCTGTTCCCATAATTGTCACTGCCTCCGCTGACTTATACATGAACAATATGTTGTGTGGGCTGCAGATCCTTGTTGTGTAACTCTTTTCCTGCCCATGCCAACAAACCCAAGAAACAAAACAACAAGGGTGCTTTTTAATGAAAATATAATGTGCTCCATGTTATGTAAATGTCTCAATTCACAGTTCATAGGTACATTTCTGTATATGTTAGCCCCTTAGTTCCAGAGAAGGAACTGTAAATGCTTCAGCATACCAAGACATTTTAGACAATTTCATGCTCCCAACTTTGTGAAAACAGTTTGGGGATGGCCCCTTCCTGTTCCAACTGTGCACCAGTGCACAACCTGATAGAACACCTTTGGGATGAATTAGAGCAGAGACTGTGAGCAAGACCTTCTGGCATCTGTGCCTGACCTCACAAATGCGGTTCTAGACGAATGGTCAAAAGTTCCAATGGACACACTTCTTAACCTTGTGGACAGCCTTTCCAGAAGAGCTGAAGCTGTTATAACTGCAAAGGGTGGGATAACTCCATACTAAATCCTTCGGATTAAGAATGGGATGACCCAAAACTTTTGATAACATAGTGTAGGAAAAAGGCTTCTGCCTCCCTGTAAAATCCAGAAAATATTTTAAATCCATCTGCTCATATATAAAGGCTTTAATGGTCAGGCACCATCTTATCTTAAATAACTCTGATTACCTTATTACACACTAGAACACTGCACTCCAGGAATGCAGGGTCACTTTTGGTTACAGTCTCAAAAAGTAGAACGAGAGCTATAGTCTTCGGCTATCAAGATCTACTGTGGAATAGGTTCCCTGTATGGTTTCAGGAGGCAGACACATTTTCCGCATTTACGAGTAGGCTTAAATCCCCACAATGAGCTGTGCTAGTGCTGTGAATCCTCATCTTGGTGGTTTGGAGTGGGAATATCTTCATAGCTCCAACACTGCTAGCTATGGCTATGGATGCGTTTCCACAATATTTCTTTGACCTTCCATTCTCTTCTTCAAACTCACACTGACGTACATTAGTTGACTAAAAGAGCCTAGGAATAGCTAATTTGGAGCTAATTAAGCACATAATATTCAAGGTGTATCTGCTCTAATAGAGGAGGGACTTGTACAAGCTCCTTACTCATTTTAGAAAACAAATGCAATATTAAAAATGCAACATTAAAAAATGGTGTTATGGACACTTCTTGGTGTTTTATATGCATAATCTATGATGGTCCATATCATGTACATGTTACATAAATTATCATATTGGAATGGCAGTTGGCATATGGAGCCAATATAGAACACACAATTATTATTATTATTAAACCACTTATTATGCAGGTTTTCCCTATTATATACTGTGCATAATTGTAACAAAGCTGCACTAGGATTTTTGTCATGGTAGAGACTAAAGATGGCAGACAATGGTAACTTTCTGTTAAAGTCAGTACCAAAGTCAGAACTGGGAAATCCCAGATTTACAAAACCTATGTCCTCTATATTTTCTTGTAATGCAGGTTTTGTACTATATAACACATTTCCCCAAACTCTGGTCAAGCCTACCCCATCGCTTCATGACAAGAGAACAGATAAACTTCAAATGTTACATCTGTCCTCAACCCCTATTACTACTACAACACCTCTATTTTTTGCACCACTAAATGTTTTAATCTGTCTTCTCACCTGGGTTCAATATTTGTAGACCCCTTTGTCATGCATTTCAGGTCAGGCTGCATATTTAACAATTATTAACAGTTGAAAGTTTCATGGTGCTTTTCCAAACTTAAACATTGTTTTCATTTTTCCAGCATTTTATATTCACTCAAGGTAGGTTTGAATACTGCATTGTAACTTACAGTTTATCACATATTTAGGGAAAAACGGCATTATTTGGTTTAGAAATGTAGCAAAGTAGAAAGTTGCAATACCTAGAAATACTGAACTGTAAAACCGGAGAGAAAACTAAAGTACACTTACAAAGTTTTCTCCCATGTTTCTCGTGCCTTTTGTGTTTTGGTGGATTTTCTTTGGATTTACCTTCTCTTGGAAAAAACATGGGTTAATTTGAGTGTTATTGCTATAGTTTGTTAACGTCAGTAATGGCAGCGGGCACAAAGCTGTTGCTGTGGCAGGGTTTATAGATGTCAGTAGTGTGATGATCAAAGCTGAGTATATTGTCAAGGGTGACTCCAAAGTCTTGAGGCTCTCCACAGAGGTTTGGACCCAAAGTGCAGACTCAACAGGTATTGGTGAGAAGGTGAGGTTTATTGCAAACACACAGTGAACCTTACAGGTAAATAATCAAACAGAAGGTAAATTCAAAGAAAATCCACCAAAACACAAAAGGCACAAGGAACACGGGAGAACTCAGGGAGAACTGCAAGGAGTGAAAGAAGGACAACCACTTAAATACTCTGGTGAGGGAGAAACTAATTTGACACATGTGAACCCACTGAAGCAATCAGAGACAAGTACAGGAAGTAAAACATGACAACACATACTAGGAGCAGACTAAACTACAAACACAAAAGAAAACATCTGAAAGGAAGAAACAGACAGAAAAACAAAACCAGAACATATGTGAAACCCACAAACTACATACAAACATAGGAAACAACTTAAAAACCAACCAACCAACCCAAACCCTTGACAGAGATGAATTGGCTGATATGCCATTAATGAGTTATATTCCCTAAGAGATGTAACTATGGTATATTTTAGATACTGTGTTATGGTGGAGGGGCTGAGACAGTGTAGAGGTTATACAGGAAGGGGATTAGAACGCAGCTGTTGGTGATGATGGTGGGTGATGTAGTGGTGACAGGTTTTTTTGCCCTCGAGTCCTAGTCCGAGTCATTTGATTTCGAGTATCTACCGATAGCGAGTCCCGATCCGATACTTCTATAATACTTAAAAAAGAATAAAGAAGAGTGAAAAAACAGATCCAAGATGTTCCTTATTTTTTATTTAATTCACCTTATTTTAATATTCAACAACTCTGTTAACAAACAGAGCACTTCTGTGAGGTAGCTTGAACAATCAAGTAATAAATAACATAAATTCTTCACTTTTGGACTTTAGTGCAACAGTAAATATAAAAGAAGTCTAATAAATAGCACCTTAACTTAAAGTACCCGGCAGGCAACAAATAAGAAGCGCCACAGTGTTTGCAAAGCACATCTATATATACATATACATTCATATCCGAGTCCTGATCGGGAGGTAATGTCCGATTCCTATCAAGTCTGAAACAACATGATCGGGCCCGATTTCCGATCTCGCGATCGGATCTGGACATCCCTAGTGGTGACCAAATGAATAAACCCCTGGCAAAGTGGACAGTGGAATCCTAGTGCTGAAGGAGGGTATGGGGGATATATGCCACAGCATGTCCTTTGTTCTGCATAAAATGCTGGTGGGGTCTAGTTGAAGGCTGACAGCAAAACACCAGTTTTTCAAACCATTTTATCAGGATGTGGGTGAGTGATACTGGTTTGGTTCAGAGGGGCAGGGTTTCTTGAGGGTTGGTTTCTAGTGGAGTTTTTTCAGAGCACAGGCACTGATGCAGACTGGAGGTGGGATTCACTGAAAATAGAGTGGAAAATAGGGGTGAGTTCCATCCCACAGGTCTTAAGCATGCACAGGTGTGCCTTAGGCTGGCCACAATGAAAGGCCACTCAAAAATGTGCAGTTCCATCACATAGCACAATGCCACAGATGTCGCAAGTTAAGAGGGATCGTACAGTTGGTATGCTGGTTGCAGGAAATGTCCACCATTGCCCATGAATTGAATGTTCATTTCTCTACCATGAGCTGTCTCCAAAGGCGTTTCAGCCAGCATCACAACCGAAGACCACGTGTAACCACACCAGCCCAGGACCTCCATATCCAGCATCTTCACCTCCGAGATTGTGTGAGACCAGCAACCCAGACAACTGCTGCAACAGTCATTTTTCATAACCAAAGAATTTCTGCACAAACTGTCAGGAACCGTCTCAGGGAAGCTCATCTGCATGCTTGTTCGGGGTCTTGACCTGACTGCAACTTTGCACAGCCATTAAAGAGTAGTGGTCCAACATTCCACAGGCCACAATCAACAACCTGATCTATATGACACTATATAAAGGAGTGTAGTTGCACTGTGTGAGGCAAATGGTGGTCACACCATATACTGACTGATTTCCGGACCCCCCCGGAACCCTCAGTTCCCCCCTCCCAATACAGTGAAACTGCACATTTTTGAGTGCTCACAATGCTACAATTTCTCAAGACACAAAATTAACACCCTTACAACAATAGTCACTGGTATAATTACTGTGTTTGCTTGTGTGAGTGCAGATATTTGTTCAGTTGTCCCTCAGGGTTGATTGACAGTACATGATATCTTTACCCAATTAAGTTGCTATTGAAGCATCTTTGCGTAGATCAAGGAGTTGAAAACCCTGAAGCAAATCTGCAAGGGGAGTTTTCGCCTCTGATCACCTACCATTTGTGTGGGCTGACTTAATTGAGTCGACATCAAATGAAAAAATCTTGCAACATGCATCACCCCTAACCTGTTGTCTAAGTGTGTAGAGGTCCTTAACACAACAGAACAGTGCTCCTGATGTGTGGGTTTCCTTTTAATTACTTTGCCTCAATAAGCAATTTACGTTTGATAAGGTTGCTTACAAAGTCCCCCGATTAATTCTCACAAATCCTTTTTAATTAATGGGAAGTAGAGTTCAGGACACATGGATGAAATTGATTTATAGCAGGTACAACACAAAGTATTTAACCTCAAAAGCCATGAGGACTTAGTCTAATTTTCAATGATGTCTTCTTGTCTATCAATCAATCTTATAAATGCCCATGGTCTGACTAATGAACCAGGGGGCACTGGGGCAACAATAGTGAGCACCTATTCACCCTAGCCACCCATCTAGAACTCCTAGAATAATGTCTTGGAAAATGTTTGCTGTCTGTTTTAAGTAATATTATTAAATTCAAATGTGTTTTGGAATCATGTCAGCTGAATCTTATCTGTTGACCAAACAACAGAGAATATGTCGACATCTTTTTTTACACCCATTTTTAGTGCACAATAACTCCACTAGCAAAGTATGCTGCTAACTTGTGTAAATGACAAACACAGTGAGGTTAGTGCATTTCCTGTGGCTGCTTCACAATTAAAGCCATGATCTGATGAGTCTGTTTTAATATAAAGTAGCATGAAGATAAAAATTTACAAATCAAGGCCGACAACTCCCAAATCAAATCCCTTGTCAAGAACAAGTCACAATTCCATGAATGAAGACCGATCCTGTTACGAATTAAGGTCAGAAAGTCCCAAGTCAAGTCCAATAATACCCGAGTCAAGTCCCTAATCAAGAATAAGTTTTGTTATATCTCAAGATCAGCCAGTGTTCCACGTCAAGACAAACACATCCCAAGTCGATTCCCAAATCTAAATGAACAAATCCTGAGTCCTGTCACAAGTCAAGACTAACACACACAGAATCAGGTCGAGTCAAGACCATTCCTGAGTCCAGTCCCAGCAAAAACAAACATTTTAAAATGCTATTGTACTGCTACAGCACTGATATTTGAATTGTATATAAAGAAGAGTGTTGTGTGACTGGAAAATATTTATTGAGAATTTCAGGGTCAAACTAACACATAAATAAAGAAAATAATGGAAAATAGCTCTGTATAGTTGGATTTGTTGGCATGTTTTTCAGACAGTCAGAAAACAAGTAGAAAGCCCCCACCGCCACCCCATCCCATACATACTCAACCACCTTCCCTTTGGAGTTATCTCTCACTCTTTGGATTGATGAGTTTTCTTCAGCCTGGTCGGCCAAGTGTAAAATCCTGTGTAATACATTCCTTTTTAATTTGGGTTGCCACCAGTTGCTGCATACCAATGCAGGCTTATAAGGCCGGCATGCAGGTGGAGCTAAGTCTTTTTCTGCTTTATGAATACCCTCAGTCTGCTGACTAACAACCCTTCTCAGCATCTGACTTAAATTTAGATTGCTCTATCAAGTCATTTCTCTGCTCTTGTGTGTGGTCCTGTTACACAGTGTTTGTCCAAACCTCAGCCTATCAACAGTGAGCAATTATCTTTGTTATTAAATTCTGAAACCATTAAAAGTGTGACTATTACTGCCCAAAGCTCTTAGTGATTTATGTATGGACACACCTAATTTTAATTCACTCGATGATTTTGTCTTGAATTTAAAATTGCAAACACCCATTTTGTTTGCATGTAAAGGCATGTATGTGTGTGTAAGCACATGTGCCAAATACTTCTATGGCTAAGTAAATGCGACTGTTCTGCCTCAAAGCAAGATGAAGTAACTTTTGTCAGCTGGGATCTGCTCCAGCTCCTCGCGACCCTGCAAATAATTACCATTATTGATAGAATGGAGAAATTACTTTCACTTCATTTTCTAAGATAGATAAGGACCACAAGCAGGAAACAACTAACATGGATCCTGGTGAGGTGTGGTGTGGCTTCATATTTTACAAACAGTATTTACTAAGCATCTATCAGGTTAGACACTCCAGTGAAGGAAAGGTGTAGGGAAATTATGTAGAAAGTGCAAGAGACAACTCCTGCTTAGTGAGGCAGCTGCGAGACATTGTGTTAAGACACACATACAGTATCTCACAAAAGTGAGTACACCCCTCACATTTTTATAAATAATTTGATTATTTTCATGTGACAACACTGAAGCTATAATGTAAAGTACTGAGTGTACAGCTGGTATAACAGTGTAAATTTGCTGTCACTTCAAACAACACATAACCCAGCCATTGATTTCTTAACTGCTGGAAACACAATTTACAGGCTTTTGGTGCTGATGGCTCAATCCAAATCTCTCAATGAAAACAACATATTTTGGAAGAGAGTTCCCTGTAGTGTCGAGTGTCCATGACAGTCATCCTGTTTTGCCTCTCTGGTTCCGTTTCTGTGGCGTCCTATCCTCAACTCAATGGTCCTTTCCTTACTCGGATTGCGACTAAATTGTGGGCACAAACACAATGGGGGCTCAATCACACACACACACAGGTTCAGTTTAGCTGGTCACTAGGCTTGTATTAGGCATTGCACCAAGGTTTTTGGGTCTGGTCTCACGCCCGGCTTGCGCACTACTATCGATCTGGTAGGTTGTCTTGAGCCATGCTTCTGCCTGCAGATTACTTTAATAGCGACAAAAAAATAAACATTATAGTTTCTAGTGCTGAAACCGAGAGACAGTAAGCCAATATAGGTACTTGGGCATCCTTCTGGATGATAACCTTTTGATGCCAACACTGACTCTATCTGTAAAAAGGATTGTTTTTCTTGAGGAAGTTGAGGGTTTTTAACATTGACAGATCGCTTTTGAAAATGTTTTATTATGTATTTTGTTTTATTATGTATTTATCTTTTATTTATTCAATTTTAAATTTTGCAATGATCTGCTGGTTTGGCAAGCTCAGCATGGTTAACAAAAATAGGCTGAGAAAGATTGTTAAATGTTACCAAAACAACTGTGGCATTAATTTGAATGATCTTGAACATGTTTTGAAAGAGAGAGCCATTCGGAAGGCAAAGGCCATCTTGGTGGACCCTTGACACCCTATTCTCACAGAGTTTAAACTTCTGCCATCAGGGAGGAGGTACACTGTCCCTAGAAGGGCCAAATCATATAGATATTTGAGATTATTATATACTCTATTATATATTGTGCTCTATATTTCATGGTGGCTTTACTGTATGTTGATAACACCTATTGTATGTTTTATGTTTTTAGGTATCCTATTTATTATTTATTACTTGGATGATGTGTTTTAACTACTGTTGCAAAGCAAATTTCCCCTTGGGGACAATAAAGGCTATCAAATCAAATCAGATCTCAGTCATGACAGCAAAAGTTACTCACATAATTACTTCCTCTTAAGTTATTGTGCCTAAAAAATAAAAGCGCCAGAAGACGGTTGCGCTTTTACGGGATGGAAGACGGTTGTCATGCGGAATTCTACAAAGAATTCTGGGAAACGTTTGCACCCACATTTTATAGGACGGTAATACAAATTAGGGGAAGTTGCATATTGCTCCCAACAATGAACTCCGCCAATATCAGCCTGCTTCTTAAATCAGACAAAAATCCCACACTCCCATCCAGTAATCGCCCAATATCACTTATCAACACAGGTCTAAAAATCATCTGTAAAGCCCTAGCCAGAAGGCTAGAGAAGATCACTTCTTGTAAGTCACCCCGACCAAACAGGACTACACTACTATTCATCTTTATTCATCCTCGCTTTTCGCCCATTTTATAGAACCATTAGCAGCTGCTATCAGATAAAATTAAAATATTGAAAGAATTCAAACAGAAAATGTACACCACAAGATAAACCTTTATGCAGATGATGTATTACTTTTCCTCCTAAACTCAGAAACCTTGCACTACTCCATTAACTGGAGTAAATCAATAGTTTTACCTGTAATGTTTGATTTCCAAAGTATTTCTAACACGCCACCACAGTCAGGAAATATTAAATGCCTGGTGTCAATATTTTCTCCATGCTGTTAGAACTGACATGGCTAAATTACGCCCCTCTTCTTAAATCAATGGAGGATGACCTAGTTTGATGGACGATATTGCCCATATAACTTATATGAAAAGTGAACACCATAAAAATGATGGTCCTGCCCAAAATCAGTTACCTGTTTTCAACGATACCCATCCAAACCTCTGCCATCTGGTTTAAGTCACGGGACTCTGTTTTAATTGCTTCCTGACCAACAGACTACAATATATCTTAAAATGAATCAATCAGAGAACACTGGACCTCTCATGGATGGTCATAGAACAAACATTCTATAAGGAAATTAATATTTCTGATATGCCATTCCTCAGATCCAGATCAAATATTATATTGGCTTTAAAAGCATTAACACAAGCACTTCCCTGTCAGCCTGGTGAGAATTTCTCAAAAATATCTAGGTCTTTAGTTATCGCCTGCAGACTTACTCCTATCTAGAATAATCCTAACATCCTCCAAAATAAGAAAATGGAAAATTCCACATTGTGGTAGGATCGAGAGACACATTAGTCCAGTTTTAGCTGCTGTGCATTGGCTTCCTGTAAGATTTAAAGTAGATTTTACGGTCCTCCTCCTTTTATACAGTGTTTAATTGGGCTAGAACAAAGCTACATTACTGAGTCCCTTGTTTACAATTTGCTTTACACTATGATCATCTGTTGCTGGTTTATTGGAGTTTCCCAGAAAAGAAAATCGGAGATGCAGTCTTTGTCAATTACTCCCCAAAGCCGTGGAACACACTACCTAAAGATATGATGGTAGCCAGCATGGAAAATATTTTAAAAACAAAGTTAAAATCTTATCACTTTCATGATACAGGCGTAAAACTGTTTTTGCACTTTGCTTTGCACTTATTCTACACAACACTTCTTTTAAGAAGAAACTTAAACACTTAATTTAACTTAATTTATATTATAATATAATTATTAGTATTATTCCATTGATTATGGTATGCATTACTATTATTATCAATTGCGGTTTAATCTCCATCTTATTTTACATCCCTTGATGTCCCTGTTTTTTGTATATCCATAGGAAGATGCATTCCATGTATTCTATTATCATATTTTTTCTTCATATCATTAAGTGTGTTTTATTTTTTGTATTTTCTATGTAATTGTATTTAAGACACCAGCGGAGGCATAAACAGTATATAATTAAAGTAAAATAAAATGGATAATGATGACAAATTATTGATCATATCTGATACTGAGCTTAGATACAACTAAAACCATTCTAAAGCCTTAACCTGAATTCCTTGCAAGTCCAAGAGTAAGTAATGGTCGACTGTATCAAAAGCAGTAGAAAGGTCCAACAAAATCAAAATGACATGTCAAAGCAATTTAATTCCCTTTGTACATGACCTCGTACTTTGGTGCATCCTGAAACATGACTTGAATTTGCTGTTTCAATATAAAAAAGACAAGTTGTGAGAAGACTTCTTTATCATAAGCTTTAAATAGAAATAATAATTTTGAAATTTGTTGGAAATTATTGAGTATGGTCGGATCTAGGTTTGGTCTTTTGGGTAAAGCTTGAACTAATGCTGCACAGCAACAAGAAGCACATGCAGCTCCTTGAGTTATGTATTTCAGTATTAATGTCCTATCTGATCATAGTCCTCTATGTCTATTTGTTCATGCTGTCTCTTCTGTCCCTGAGGCAAAGTTATCTAGGTTCACTGCTAGTCCAGGGGAGGAGGGCTGAGGACCTTACCATCTTGCTAATCTTATGCCTCAGATAAGCAAAGAGGCAATTATCTCTTATCAGAGAGCCCCAGGGAGAGATGTTGGGGTGGATAGCATTCAATACATATACAGAGGTGTTGTGTTGCATTTGGGGTTGATGTTGATGGGTTGTTAGTCATTACAGCTGAGCAACAGTCCAAAATATCCTTGACCTGATTTGTCTTAATTTTTTGTACTTGAGGTAGGGAGATGTTCTTAGGCCGGGGGACATGATGCTTTTATTCTGAAAGAAACATCTGGATACAGAGGGAGGGAGATGAGTTTCTCTCTTAAATAGCGCTTTTTTCTCTTGCTCATTTGTCAAACTCATAAACATGCATATGCAACTCCATAAACATTCTCTATCACACACACAAAATGTAGTCATTCACCTCTGTACTTCCTTCATAAGGGTGTGTGTGGAATCAAGGTTGTTGCTGAGTGTGCTGTTTTCTTCACTTTGTTGTCCTGCCTGCTGGCAGGAACCACTGCAGTCTAAAGAATATGTCTTCATTCTAAACCAAGGCCCCCAAATCATTGTGACATGCACCAAACACAGACACTGTGAATAGGCCCTGTCTGGCTCATTTTAAGGTTCAAAATCTTATTAAGGGGTTGTACCAGAACAGATTTACATGGTTTCATTTTCAAAAAACACCATATTTTTGTCATACTGCACATTACTGCAGCTCCTCTTTTCACCCTAAGGCTTTGTTTTAGCTATGGAGTGATACATCTTGCCTCTGCATGATTTGTTGGGAGTTGCACATGCATACTAGCCAATCAGAAGCAGAGAAGGGTGGGTCGGCGAGAAGCCGGTAAACAGGGCTTTGGTTCAGCTGTACATGTTGCTGACCAGCTTGGCAACATGGACCCCGCTCCTGAGCCACAGTGGGGCAGCTGTGGCTCAGGAGGTAGAGCGGGTTGGCCGTTAATCGGAAGGTCAGCTCCCCCAGGCTGCGTGTCGCAAGACACAGAACCCCGAATTGCCCCTGGCGGCTGTTCTGCCAGTATATGAATGTGTGTGAATGTTAATTTCCGTTTGAGCACTTAGGCTCAGTGAGTGAATGTGTGTGTGAATGGTGAATGCAGAAGTAGTGTAAAAGAGCTTTGATTGGTCGAGAAGACTAGAAAGGCGCTATACAAGTACGGACCATTTACATTTACTTGAGCAAGAGTTTCAGAGTGGTGAGTTATTAATCTGTAACAAAAGTATCTTTCATCAATAAAGTTGTAACCGAGCTCTGTCTCAACATCACAGTAACAACTTTATGTCCAATGACTGCCTGGAGGGTAGTGTTTGGAAGGGAGAGGAGAGCTGTGTGCTGCAGCTCAGTGGTTTCCATCGGTGTTTTTGAGGGTTGTCGGACTAGCCACTTGGCAAGCATTATGACGCGCATTTTGCTTTCATCCATGTGTTGTCACGGGGATGAAAGGGACACAGCTGGTTGCTCCAGGGACATCATGGGACATCATCATAGGACAGGCCATGTTCAGAGGGGATGTTACTTTTGCCATTGTAAATTGAAAAGTCCACTCTGTTGCTTGAATGCCATGTCTTTGTGGGGATAATAAAATTACTTGCATGTATTCTTGATGGTGCCCATCAGGGGTTTTAGCCAGAAAAGTTTGTCATTATGAAGAGGAAATTCAAATAACACAGCTTCCTTTCAGACTGCAGCCGAGATAGCGTATGTATTCCCCCAAAGCCTGCTTATGCATATTCAATATGTACCTAAGAACCTTTTGCAAGAACTGGTTTACTTCACAGCTCTCTGTGACCCTGTTTCGTTCTGTCAACTTCAGGCTGTATATCCCTCAAGGAGCATTTCAGAATCAAAGCATTTGGCCTTCCTGATTTTGCTGACACGATTAGTGTTTGCTTTTTGTGCTTCTACTATGATTAAGTAGGCTATGTAGTTAAATAGTTTCTTTTTGTGTCTGTTTTAACTTTGTTTATTGTAGTTTCACGATCAGGACTTTCCACAGGGTGTTTTTAATTGTCTGGAATCTCTACGCCGTTCTGTGTCTGACTTCCCGGTTCAATCTGCTCTGTGCTTGATGCAGCTTCCATCAAAAATAGACCGGGTACCTATTCTCTGCGGAGCAGAGAGCCACTTCTAGCATGCCCTGCCGCTGCGTCTGGGTCTGATTGACTCACAAGCATTGACTAGAATGGCTGCGATTAGCAACCGCGGTGCAGACGTAACGCCACGCTGCCGGAGTCAGTGGACTTTAGGTGCAAGTTATTAATCTACCGGGAGGAAATTTATAGTCTTGCAGAGTGGAGAGAACAACCTACTGCTCAATGTCAGCAAAGCCAAGGAGCTTATCATTTATATTAGGAAAAAGCAGGTAAAGACATACACTTCTGTTTACATCAGTGGAGATGAGGTGCAGCAACTTAACAGGGAACCTGACATGATGTCCAAGCTTTTTGAAAACCTTGAGACAAGGGGAGCAGTGGCCGGGTTTTGGTCTTCCAAGACATCAAAGCTGGCTGCTGTGCAGGTGAGAGCTCTGGTGTATGGCGTGCTGGTGGCTGTAGGACAGACACTTGTTCTGCATGCGGTTCATTGGGCAGATGTAAATGCTCTCCATAAAAAACCCTAAAATTTAGGACATTCATAACTACTATTACTTCTCACACTACCACTAAAAGTTCATTGAAAGAAAGTTCAGTCTCTTCTTTCCTTCTCCAGATTCCACACACAATTCACATCTAACACTTAAACCATACTCCATACCTTAGAAGCACATGTGCCTTGCTTTTTTATTTTGGTGCCCATATAGACTATAATAGCCCATAATAGACTAGAGCAATCACACAGCCAGGTTCAGGTGCAGCTTACTTGCAACTGCAATGGCACATCATCTAGAGATTCTGCGTCACATCTATTTTTTTGATGAGAATAAATACATACAAGGGAATTTATCTGTTGCTAGTCCTATCAACGTCATACAAACAACATGACACCTTCATTACAGTTTCAGTGTCTATATCTGTAGAATATGAAAAAGGGGATATGCCTGCACATTTACCCCATGCCACAAAAGTTTAATAAAGAAAATATCTCAATTTTCTGATAGCCTCGCACCTATGTGATGTACGTATAATTACCTCCTTTAAATCTGGACAATATATCACTGACATGAAAAAAAAAATTATTTTTAAACTTTTAATATAACATTTCATGTATCTGTTTCAGATATAAAAAAAATGTAAAAGTCCTCTAGTGTTTTTGTGAGAAGAATCACTTTCTACCTCAGCCAGTGCCTCAAGGAATGTGAGTATTAATATGACTGGGTGGAGTATATTCATTTAGGCGTACATATTTTTCATGACCAGGTTTACAGTTTTCAGTAAGATAATTTGATATCAATCAATATGATAATCTTCACTAATACAGCTTTAGATGGCAGAGATTTGATGTTTAATGCAGGGGACATACAGGAGGCGTAAGCGCTGCACAGCACTGCCCACTTCCTATCAGTCAGTGAACCACTTGGGTTCAGACACAGCGTTCCATGGCACAGAGCTCCGCTACCAGCTCGCAATCTGCATCGATAGCTTCTTTTGCTACTATCTGGACAGAATTTATTTCTAAGGTGGATGTATGTGTCACTTTATTGATTGGTGTTATAAATTCAGAGACAGTTGCAATACACAGTCAAATGCACATTGATCACACAGGCAGCCTCAGTAAAGCAACCTCAGGAGGTCTACAGGACATAGGAGAGTTTCCAACATGCAAGTTTAAGAATGTGGTCTTAAGTGTAATTTGATAAGTAAAATTTGATATGTAAAATGTTTTGTTTGTATTTGGTGTAGAATTTTCTCTAAAGGTGAAAACGCACAACCCTCTGCAAATGACGGACATAGCAGCTTATTTGTTTTAGAGAAAATGTCTTATAATTAAAACAAATTCTGCTTTCAGACATGAGGTTACACCATAATTAATGAGTGCAGCTGAATTTACATAGATCCACAGTAGCTGCTTCCACTCCTCTATAATCCATATTCCACCGCACTCAATATTGAAGTCCCTGTGGAGAAGTTCCAAATCAATCACTTTGGCAGAACAATTATCCTGCTTAATCACATCAGCCAGATGATCACCTTAACACATCTAAAAGCTAAATCACATACACACTGGCTCACACACTCAGCAATACATAACCTCACTCTGAAAGGTGTGTGGTGAGATTATACATTATAATTTCAATTCTCCTGTCTAACAAATCTGTGTAATATGAAATACAGAAAATGTATTTCTCTTTTTCAACTCCTTTGCCATTAGCATTGGGGTTGCGATAGTCAACAGTAATGGGTTGATCGCCAATGAAACAATGGGAGGAAGTAAACTGGATACATCCAGATCATTATCTTAGGCTATAATGGCTGCTAGAGGAGTGTGTATTAACATTAGGCTTACAGTTACATAGCTGAATTCCTTACATGGTGGAAATAATTTATTCATAAGGCATTGTAAAAAAAAACTCATGTTCATGGATTTGACATATTTTCCTCGGTCAATACTTGGAGTGTCCTTATATAATATGATGCATATGAAATGTCTTCATCCGTCTCAGCGATCACGCTTACAATCCATACCACTAACACTGCTACTGAAGTTATTTTTTAGTCACGTTATCAATGTCACACAAATAAGAACAATCAGAATAACAGTCAAACAGTAGTAAATAAAAACTAATGGTAACAATAAATATCAATAAAATTTAACTAAATTTATTGAAATAATGGTAAAAAAATCTAAATCTAAAAGCGTAATTGTCATCGGTTGTCATCAGCTGTTGTACCAGTTTTCATCAATTACCATAATAAAGGAGGTAAAATAGGTATAGAAATTTAGTTTGTTTTTCTCACACATCTACCAATCACTAACAGGTTATTGGGTTGCTAACCCATTCCAGCTGAAGGAAAATCAATCAAAATGCTGTGTTTTTTCCACCCACAATCAGATGCATTATCTCTCTCTGTGGTCCCTCCTCATGGACTGAATGAAGAACTGAAGTAGTGCAAGTTGGCCCAAAGATGGGCCTCACACCGAAACAGTGAGGTCACAGTTACCCACAACCAGCCTGTGGTGAACTAATTTACGTAAGTTTTTAGCAGATAACAGATGTCCAAAGGAAGTTTCATTATGAAAGATTGAAATAATTGGACTTTAATATTTGTAACCCACAGAAGACAATCCACAAATATGTACTATAATTCACAAAAATTTTACTGTTCACAAATTAGTATTTTTACATGCGTGTTATGTACAATCATATCCACAAAAATACAGATTGACTGGTTAACTTCCTGTCAATTTGTGGATCATGTGGGTTTTACGCATTTGTGGAATTTTGTCCAATGTGCACCGCAGAGATCTGTAAAAAAAAAAAAAAATGTAATCAAATATCACACTTCCCAAAACATTTATTATGTGTTGTGTAAAATCATATCCACAAAAATACTGTGTGATTTGCATATATGCACATTTTTGTTTGTTTTTTTACACATACTTTTATCTCTTTTGTAATGTAGTTATGCGTGTTAATTTTAATGTATTTTTCTTGCACTTGCAACTAAAAAAACTAAACGTACACATGAGTACCCTGGTCATAACGATCCAGCAGGGATTGGATGTATGGACGCTCCTTAAAAACAGAAAAACAAAACAGAAAGGCGGATGCTGGTCAGTCGTATAATTTCAATCAGGGGCGAGTTCAGCGCAGAGAAAACGTAGCAAAAAGTTTTTTTCAACGGAAACAGTGGTTCCCTGGACACCCTGCTGTGTACACAAGCACACTGAATTTTGCTGGCTTTTTAACACCGTTGTGTTTACAAATTTGTCCCAGGTGATTGGGTAACACCTGTGACACGCCCACTAAATGGGAGAGAAAACATACCTCAAAGCCCATTGCAGAACGTTGTGCAACGTTCCAAGGAAACATCGTTCAATCCAAAATGTTGCAAACCAGTTCAAACGTTTTGAGATTGAACTTGCCCCTGGTGTGTAAGGAGACAATTTAGGCATGCCCCCATGCAGCCAGGTACACATGCCAACATGTGAATGGGAAATACAGGCATCAGAGCCACCAATTATCAGGCACGTGCAGAGGTGGGGGCAATGGGTGCTTGAGCACCTGCCATTTTGGCCTTTGGGCCTTTTGCCCAAAATGCGCTAATGTCAATGATAAATTTTATTTATTTATTTATTTTTAAATTTGTAAAGGTCCTTTTGCAAAGACCTGCTGAATGAAACAATTAGTAAAATGAATGAGCAACAATTTTGCCGTTAATAAAATAACCCACATTATGACCTTTCACCTGATGACCTCATCCGTGACGAGCCCTCCCGTTCAGACAACGTTAGTGATTCAGCAGCTCTGCCTGCACCTTCTCTGGACACGTTCGATTCATCCGGTCGGCCGCAATGTGCTTGTTTGAGGGAGAAAAGTTTCACGGGCGTCGAGAGGTGTGGTCTTTTTTATGTAATTTGACTAAAAATATTTTACTTGAACCAGTATTAGTACAGTAACTTAATAAAAACGTAATTTGCCTTAAAATAATTGGTAAAACAGGTTCATTACTTATTCCTCCGAATTATAGCATATTTCAGCCCTTTTTAAAATGATCGTTTAATTCAGAACAGTATTTGAATAGATTTAACAGCAAACCTACTATATGAACTAAATAATTGGAAATACATGCAATAATATTCCTGACAACAAAGTAAATAGTGAAGAAGAAATGGCCCTATATAGATTCCAGAAAAAGGTATGAAATGTTAATGTGAAAGGCAAAGGCTGCTCTGTCATGGTTGTTACGGGCCCACAGAATGAACACACACACACACACACACACACACACACAAACACACACAAACACCCACCGGTCTATAGATTTGGCTCACTCTTAACCCTGCTTTGGCCAACCTCCTCCTTTGACAGCTGTTTCCCTCTCAGATTATTTCCCACACTTTTTTGAATCTGGTGTCATGTTTTCACTCGCTGCAGCTCTCGGTGTGCAGCAGTATCTGTGAGCGTCTACCTCTTATTTTCTCATAGCTGCCAGCTTTGGCAGTGGCTGCATCGCTACAGCAGGTCAGTCATAGTGAGCCAGTTCCAAACACTGTCAGCAATCCTAACATCTTGTCACGGTCACATATTTGTTTCATCAGCTAATGTATCTCCTATGTTTGTTATAATATCTCTAGTTACAGATCACCTCCAGTAGTATCAGCAGCAACAAGAACAGCAGCAGAAGCAACATCCCCAGCAACCCCTCAACAGCAACTGTTCCCTGTAAGTAATGTCAGCCCACCGTGTTTTAAAGCTAGAGCTGGGTATTCCAAGTGTTTCTTTTTCAAAACTGTGTCACAGCATTTGTTGATGTATCGATACAGAAGCATCAGCACACGCATATAAGCAAAGAATACATAACAATATATAAGAGCCCTATTTAAATCTTTTTATACTTACCTGCCCTTCCAAAGGTCTCTGCACGGCTCTGCCAGTTAGACTAATGTAGACTATTACTCTCGTTTTACACTATGAAGTACATAAAATACACTATCTGAGAGTTTCAAGTCAACATCAAAGTTGGATACTGCTCCGGTGCCAGGATATCTCCAGTGATCTCCAAATAAGCAGATCTGCAGTTATAGCACGGCTGAGTGAGGAGATGATCCTCACTCACTTTGATTCAAAAGTGTAGATTCAACTACTTCAGTGTCTGCTGATGCTCTAAAACTATGAGAGCTAAAAATATGGAAAAGTGATGGGAATGACTAAGTGACATAAACATCATTATAATCACCAGAATCAGGCCATGTGGGGAGACGCTTTTGATTACTAAGCTCTTTCATTCTCACTGTGGGGGAGAGACAGGGGTGACTAAGTCGGTTTTTTGAATATTAACACCCCACAGGAAAGGATTTCTGTTTTAGCATTTCAATAGTGAATTCCTGAAGACCTAGATTTTGTATTCTAAATATCCAAAATCTGTAAGTGTCTGTGACAGGTAATTCTCTGAATTTCTTTTGTTGCCAGCAGAATCCAAATTGGAACGTGAAAGGAGCAGCAGCGTTTGTCCACAAGCTGGTTTACTATCTGTGAGTTGTCAGGGCTCAACAATAGTAGAGCAATGCCCTATAGGGACTGGTTGGCAGGATAGGGATACTCCAGTCAAAGCACAGCACAACAGTGTGCTACAGAAAATGAAGCAAATAAAACAATGTAAGACAAGCTGAACATGGCCTCTGAAGCACAGGCATGAGAAAAAAATCTTCTCTGGGGAACAATGCAGCAGATATCATTGTCTGTGAAAGCACATACATGCAGCTCTTCATTATTTTTATCTTTTACGTCCGCGAGGAGAAAGTCTTTGTTCTGTGCAGCCTGATTACCAAGCCAACAACTCATATTGAAGCATGGCACAGTCTCAACACTATTACCCCGACAAAGGGGTGTACAGCCTGACCTGTGGCCCTCACTGATTGCCTGTTATTAGGCCTATGTGCTCCTCTGGCCCTCGGATGCCTGAGTCTAATCAAAATGAAATCTGACGATGAGTTGTCTTCTGTTAGGGCTGATTTGATATATATCAGGTCACCTCACCTCTTCCCCCTTAACAGCCCCTCCACCCCCCTGCTAAAAAAAGAGGAAGAAAACTAATAATTGAAAGTGAACTAGCAAGGGAGGACCAAAGGGCATAGAATTGTAGCAGCGAGCACTTCACTTGGAAACAAGGCACATCCAATCTTAGTGGAATCAGGAGAGCCAGAGCACTGTATTCTCCTCAGCTCTCACTCTCAATTTGTATTCAGAGTCTTGAGTTTTGTTGTTCAGATGAGAGCAAATTCAGTTTCTCATACGGAGTCTCTACTCTGATGCAATTTGTACCAGCCATAAAATGACCCCTATTTCTTACTCTCCATGTTGCATTCAAAAAGCCACATCTACAAAGAGTTCTGTTTGAGTTCCACATAGTGTGGACTCGACAGTGTTTTGTTGAATTGTGTGACGTGAAAGTGCAGAAAGCACTGAAAGTTGAGTATTTTTTCCTCCTAAAATGTAAATATATCTTTTAAAGTTAAAACAGAGCTATATCCTCATGAATAACTGTATAAAGTTATTTAGTCCACAAAATATCTTCTAAACTCAGGGATTCCCAAACTGGGTGACATTTACACTGAATGCTTTGATACAGTACAACAGCATGGATATATAATGCTCTAGGTGATGCTCCAACTATGAATCCTCTAAACATCACAGGTACAAAAACAAAGAAAAGAAAATATGATGAGGCTCATAACAGCCTTAGTTGGGGAAACCATGTGTCTGGCTCTCTCTCCTGGCTGTTGGTGCCAGGAGAGGTCCCAGGATGGTCCAGCACAGGAAAGCCTGAGTGGAAAAAGAGGACACAAAGGACAAACTAGAGGGGGAGAGAGAGAGAGAGAGAGAGAGAGAGAAAGATAGACACACAGCAAAGGCTTAGAGAGATGCAGTGGTTTTCATAAGCTTCCAGAATTCTTGTCAGCAGGACAAACTAGTTTAGGGCCCTGTGATTTCTCCAATTCTGAAAACATGGACGGAATCGAAGAATTTCATAATAAAAATGGAATAACTGTAAAAGGTGAAATATTTGATTTGACGTGCTAGTTGTTAAGCTGGTGATTCTGTTGTGGATTTAGCCTGACAGGGAACAACTGTGGTTCCATCACAGTCCTTTGCTGTTTCATGTTCTGATCGTGCAGATCGTGCACCTTCTGTAGAGCACAGTGTAGAGCAGGGGTCCTCAGCTATTTTTGTTTAAGGGCCAGAATTCCCCCAACCAGGCACATTTTTAAAATGTATTGATTGATTGTATTGATTAGCATATTAGTGTTTGAAATCTTCACTTTCACAAAATTAATGTTTTTATTAGCCTATATTATTGTGACCAGACTCCTTAAAAATATAGTAAAACCTTACCATATTACTTTGTATTATATAGCCTTACTTATTTAATTAGAAAATGCTCTTAGACTTTCGCCAAGGAGGCTGATTGCTGGAGGAATGACGGTTAGAATCTGTAATTGTAAATGTAACTGCAGAAAGCTGTTCTGATTGACAGGAAATATTAATCAACTGGGTTTTTTTCTATATGTTTGACACAATGCATTTGCAACATTATTGTGCATGTGATGCATGTAATTATTGGTCTTAACAGCAAATGTGGTTTAATAATGCCGGTCATAGAAGTCTGGGGCAGCTATACAAACTATTATGAGTCAGTAATTGGTCTTTCTCAGTAATTACAGTATGTGAGCAGTCATGAGTGGCTTACCTGGCTAAGAAAGTGAAGGTGTGCGGCATGTTGCCTGCAGCTCTTCATCGATCATCTCACTGTGGCTGCTCCTGACTGTTGCATTAGTTATTGCAATAATTCAAACTGGTCCGCTGTCAAAACATTTTAAAATCGACCGCATTTTGATGAATGATAGTGGTCAGCACTAATCTCACTGACAAACCATTTACACTTCCTGTGACTTCTTCATAATAAAAGTCAACTTGTTAATTGCTTTTAATGTTAAGCTTCAGCAGTAGGAAATGTTCAGTTTGGATTAGCAGTGACAGCATTTTTACTGGAATTTTGCCACAGATGCCCAGTTCATAATGTCGCAAATACATTCATCAGTGGGACGGCTGGGAAGCTTTGGTGGGCGGGCTGCCAGTTGATGATCACATGTATAGTGCATCCTGGCTGTATCGCCTTGTGGCTAGTGAACTGTACAGCATCAGAACAGAAGACCTTGCAGAGGGGTCTACCTCCCCTTGATTCACAACATTTACCAGAAGCGCTGTGCCCACAGAGCTTCTGCCATTGTGAAAGACCCCTTTCACCTGTCACACAGCCTGTCTACGCTTTTGCCATCAGGCAGGAAGTTCCTCAGTATTAACACCGCCTCTGCCTAGTTCTGTAACAGCTACTTCCCCTGAGCTGTCAGACTTTTGAACACCCAGCAGCTATCCACTGCATGAGCAACATGTACATGGTCCCGTCCAGTGTTATTTATTTACTGTGTTACATTGAATGGGTGTCTTGTCATGCAAGCTGTATTATTGTGACTTTGTTTTTAGCATCTCAGACCATGAGAAATTACGCTTTGTTCGTTTGTATTTGTATGTGAATAAAGGTAACCGGTTGGCACTGACTAACTGAACTGGTTTGTAGGGTCTTAGGCACTCGTGTTGTTGCCCCAAGAAAGACAGTTCAATTCTGCTGCATGTTTGTTTCAAGCTGTAGGCAGCTTCTGTGATCGTGTCTAGATAAAAGAGAGCATCCAGATGTTGAGCTGGGTTTTTTTAATAAGGTGATGTCATGGGTCAAATGTCAGGGGAAGGTCCATGGGCTGAATCCACACTTGGGGTAACTTCCTGGAACTTCCTGGAATTAAATGACTTACATCATGAATCTACTGCTGCAGCTGTCTGTTTAAAGTAGACTCGAGACAAGATGAATCACAGAAAGCTCACTAAAGACCACTGAATGTTTTTCATACCCCAATTCTGACCAATCTCCACTGGTTGCCAGTGTGATGCAGACAATAAAGCCCTACATGGGATGCCCCCCTCCTGTTTCTCAGACCTTCTAGGCTTAAAATATTCTTTTACCCACTGACATTTGAAAAATCCAGTTTTTTGACTAATGCATTTGTCTATTTATTTGTGCCTTTGACCTGTGTGCTTTGATTTGTGCATGTGATTTAATGTTATATATAAAAAGTATATTACAAAGCGGAGAGTCTACACCTGCTCTGTGTGTGCAATGAGATAACATAGTATAAATCCATCCATCCATCGTCAACTGTTTATCCTGCATACAGGGTCGCAGGGAGCTAGAGCCAATCCCAGCTGACATCGGGTGAAAGGCAGGGTACACTCTGGACAGGTCGCCAGTCCATCTCAGGGCCACACATAGACAAACAACCAGTCACACTCATACCTAAGGACAATTTAGGGTCACCAATCAACCTAGGCCGCACGTCTTTGGACAGTGGGATGAAGACGGAGCAGCTGGGGCCTAATGTATAAACACTGCCTACGCAGAAAAAGGTTCGGGGGAGAGTGGGGTGATTTGTGCCAGGGGGGAAGTAGATCCACCCCTTGTTTCTGGAAAAACATAGAAGAAATTGGTCATGTGACCACATCATTTTGAAAAGCCATCCATTTTACTCATCCTCCAAAGAAAAGAGATACTTGGCATGAGAGGTAAGCACATTTTAGCCCAAAAAACAGTTTTTTTCCCTTTCAAAGTAAAATTTCTATGATTAAGGTTTTTTGATTATAGTGTCTGAACAATTATAGACACATTTGAAAACATTTCACACATGTTTTAGTTCTTTAGCAGCCTACACATGAGTATAGAGTTAGCATGATGTTAGCTCTCAACTGCTGGATCATGCTAGTTTTTCAAACTTGTGGGTCTGGGGTGATTTGTGC